>VNWY01000217.1:0-65214 GCA_009869845.1 Pseudachorutes palmiensis
AAAACACAGGCTCGATAACTTTTTGAATTTAGAGTTGCGGCCAAGTGCTTCCGACGGGATGACTCTGCTTTCGTCAGCAGCGCATTAATCAACGACAAAATATTTTGTTGGACATCCCGATCTGGACTGTTTAGATGGTGAATCTGATGGTCGATAACATTTAAAAATTGTTTTCGATTCATCTCAAGTTTGGTGAAATTACCAACGTAGGAAGTGTCACTTCCTTCTCAATTTGGTCATATGCAGAGCCACTCAATACTGCATTCTCCAGCACCTAAGAGCATTTAAACAAATTAGCGACATTATCAGTTTGCATTGTAATTGCATAGAAAGGACAGACTTGTAGTGCAGATTTCAATGCAGTTCTTTCTTGAGCATTCCCTTTGGGGCTGTTTATGTAGTGTATAATCCTGAAGAAACAAGACAGTTTATAATCTTGAACATTACAATTATCCCCAGTTTTACTTACTTTGACAAAACTGGTCCTTGTACCTTGTCCCAAGTGGCATTGGAAGAATTATAAAGGATATCAAAGACAGACTGGAATGCATACTGCAAGCCCTGCTCCTTGTCTCCAACTTTGTCTTTTTCAATGATTTCCAGTAGCACAGCGAGCCCTTCCTGTGCCACAAATACTTCTGCCACGCTTGGATCTGAAGCTTTCGTTGCCAGTTCCCTGAGTCCATACATGATACTGGATGTTTCCTTCAACTTGGCAATGATATCTTGAGATACTTTCGCAGGAGAATGTACCACGAATACTAGTTTCCCTACTAGATTCTTCCGGGTGGCTTCTGTCACGTAGTGACCCGGCGGCTCCGAAAACTTTAGAGCAAAGAGTGACGGATCCGTAAAGCCCCACCGTTGACAGGCAATGACGCAAGCCTGGCTCAGGGGATCGCTATTATTCAGTTCAATCAATTCTCCAGCTTTATCGCTTTCACGGAGTGGTGACATTACACCAAACTTCATTTTTTCATTTGCGTCTCTAGGATGAGGGATTGTAATGGGGTCCCCTATGCCTATATTTCTTGATGCCATGTTGATCCTAGTTCCACCTAGACCTGTTCCAGGTCACCTTCTCCAGGTATACCAAATTGTTCAGTTCAGTCCTTCGTAATTACCTAAAAATACAAACTGGTTTAGACAACAATAGAAACGGGTACAATGAGTCATCAATACCTGGAAAGGCAAAACAAAAGGTGACGATTCCCCCAGTTCCGAGTGTGTGAATACTGGAATGGTATAGTTTGGCGTGGCTGTGACGGTGTATACTGGAGTTCTCCAGAGTCCAGTTTGACCACAAACCGGAAGTGAGCTGAGTAATGTCTGGGTGTGGTTGACTGGATAAATTCAATTAAAAAGGTGTCAATTGACACTTCAAATTAGCCTTTATTGGCGCCTCATTTTCATCTCTGAGCTTCGCATTCCAAGCGCCGCATGGCGCAATCAAAATTTTGAATTTTTGGAAATTTTCAAATTTTGAAATCCCCGCTTTTATCCTAAAAGTCCATGGAAGAAAAGAGCGGAAAGTTTAAAAATCCATAACCTTACAAACTGTGTTTTGATCGTTTTTCTACCCTTTTTTTTTCCTTTTTCAATTAAATGTGGTTTTAGATTGTAAATCGGATTGCATTGTATTGATTTAAATGAGCCTTGTGTAATGAATCCCTTTCCCTGCTCTGCTGAATCCTCCTTTTGCCTCATAAATAATATTTTAAGGTGTTCATAATGATAAGGTGGACAACCACAACAAAGGAGGGTAATGGTTTCCTTACATAAAATCAATTACCTTATCCTCCTTCCTATCAAAGTAATGGGCGAATAATGCAGTAAATGCTGGATGCTCTTCGCAGCTCAGCTCCTTTGATTTATGAGGAACGAGATGGGAACGGACATTGGCCGCAGAGTCATTATTCAAAACAGTATCCATCGCGGATCGGATTCTTCCTGTATGTGGGAGGAAAACTTTACATACGTTTTTGCATATACCATATTTACCGGAACTAAAAATCTAACTATGATTATAAAGAAAGCTCCGTGAAAGAGTTAAACCCAGTGAAATATCCGGTGAGCGTGGTTGATTAAATTATAAATTAGCGAGTTGCAATTTGAATCCCTTGAAATGGTGTTTGAGAATGACTGATTTTGATTGGTCCCGGCGCCAGAAGATCAAAAGGAGCTGAAGTGTTTTATTGTGGGGACTTGGCTATGGGAGTGGATTATTGATGAGGGAATTAAACGTAATGATACGTTGGGCAGGAGATCAATTCAAATTATAGGGCAAGGGAAGAGCCAAATCGGCACTTACAAATTGAATCCCGCTAATGAAAGACCAAGGAACAACACACTGTTAAAATCACGAGTATAACTACAGCTAATTCTGAAGGAATGGCTATGAAGCTCGCACCTTTAGTCTAATTACAAATTAAAATCTCAGATTAATCGCACTCAATACTCACTCTAACACATTGAATTACAGTTGCCCTCCATCTCCAGTGGCGCAGAACCCTAAAGGGATTCCAGGAACAATCAAAAACGTCAAAAACAACGTTTTGCAATAAGCTCCTCCATCATTATTTTATTTCAGGTTTCGCATAACGGGAAGTATGCTCGATTACTTTCCGTTTCAATTCATCTCCATTTCTGACTAACCCAGAAAAACATTCTTCAACATTTCAATTTTTCCATTTCGTATTCGTGTTGCCATTTTACAAAACTTTCAAGGAAAATCGGCAATCCTCGGCTCCAGCAATGAATTAGCTGGAATGCCAATTTCTTAAACCAATTTGTAACTCTAGCGTGAATTACAAAAGTTGTAATGTGAACTTGGAATACAAAACTGGTCAAACTTTTTTCAATGAAAAGCGCTTTCCTTGCTCTTATTTTAGAAGTTTATGACTCCATTGAAGTTTTTAATGATGTAAGGATATCTTCTGATTGCAAAACATGGAGATTTAACAACCAGGAGATTTATTGAATGTGGGATTCCACGTGAAGAAAACTTTTGATTTTATTTTGGTAGTATTTCAGTGGGCGTGTGGGTGTGGTGGGGCCTTTGGTGAAAGCATCCAAGTGTGAATTTGATGATTGTTTTTGATAGTTCTTCCAAATGGGGCACTGACAACGCCCATTCGTATGGGAAGGGAAAGTGGATTTATGTGGACATCCTCCTTTACTTCCAATGGGAACCCCCACAGTCGGAACTTCGCATTAAGCGACGTGGTCCATGTCACACTTCGTGGACTCAAGTGACCACCGCCGTCCTCTTCCAGTCCTTGGGCGGGACTCCGGGGGTCTTTTATTGCCCTCTACCCCGTGATTATCTCCATTGTCCAACCAAGACTTTTTCGGCTCATTAAACACCCACTGCCTTTATGCCTTCTTCAGAAACCACCGGAGAAATGCTCGTCTTGGCCAATAAAAGACCGCAAATGGGAGCATAACTTATGACTGGTATAAGGATGGGATGAGCTCTGTCCCAACTTTCCCCGGCGACTGACTGCGTTAAGGGGTTGGTTGATTGAGTAATGCGGCGGATGACGAAGACAAGGGATCAGGTTACGCTCGTAGAGGGGAATAAAAGGACGTAGCCATGACGACACGGCGGAGATGAAATCGGATCTTTCAGAGTGGATCCATCCAATCCATTTACTCTGGGAGGATGTTGAACAACAATCGGATGATTCCTGGGACCTTAATTAATTGGACTTTGTTTGCTTACTCGAGGGAGTGTGGCTTCGGGAGAGGGGCATAACCTACCTTAACTTTGGATTTTAACAGCGGGGAACTCCAGGGGGCAGACTCCATAATTTGTCACTTTGGATTTAATCAGTGGACCATCAAACACACAAGGCAGAGATCAACATCAAAATTTAAAGGATTTGTTTCCCCTTTTGCCTTTCACAGAAGCGTCTGCAGATCCCTCATTATTCCAATGCAATCCACCTGGAAAGAATTACCCACCTCGGTTTAACAGGGATGAACCACCGGGAAACCTCAGGAGACCCAACATTCATTTAATTAAACACACGTACAGATTCATTCAAAATATAAACAAATTTGATGGAAAAAGTTTGGAAAATCAACAAGCCAAAAAGCTGCATCAAAGGGCCAAGGTCAATTCATACTTCCCATGTTTTGCATCTAACAATCCTAATTTATCTAACGCTATTCTGAAGCGATTGCGGTAACCAACGCTCTTTTCTTCGATTTATAACGAGCTCAGTTGGCCATTCGATATCGACACTGAAGGTAACGGGTAAGAGAGGCTAAAACGCGCCATTTGTGCTAATAATTCTTATTATTCTTATGAGAATAGCGATGGTGAAATTGATCCTGATGTTTTCACTTTGTTGGTTTGTCCTCTTGTCCTTGTCCAATCAACTGCGGACTTTGTCCAGTGGGGTTGGCCAGTGGGACAAACCTCCATTACGTCCTTTGTTTCTGCAATGGAATCCTCAACGCATGCCATTGCAGGGTTCAACACGCCTTATTTTATCGACAGGGCACAAGGGCCTGTGTGACAGGAAGTTGAAATATGGAAAACATGAACACCCTTGCTCTGCTTACAGACCGGAAGACTCTATTGAATTTGGTCTGTTGTCAAATGTGCATTGGAAATGGCAAGAAATTGACCCTTAGATTGACCCTTAGATTGACCCTTAGATTGACCCTTAGATGTATTGATCTCTTTTAGAATCTGAAACCAATTGGCGACATGGATTGCTCCATTTTGAGCTTTTTGTTCAATTTGAACTCCTTTTTGTACTTATTTGTTTACTTCTTTGTTTCCCCAACCCTTGTGAAGCCTTTTAACTTCCCTTGAGGTTGATTAGGTCCCATTCAAAGGGTCCCTTCCAGTTGACCAGATTCCAAGATTAAGGGGCCTCCTAAACTAACATCGAACTGCTCATTTGAAGGCGTCGTAAATCCAAACTTATTCCCCAAAATGGTCCATTATGCTTGAGCCAAAACTTCAATTCCGATCATCCTTGCAAGTTGCTTGACTGGTTTTGAATGGAGGTTGACCTCCTCTGTTCCTCACTAAAAGTCCAGACTTTCATCAATGCATCTTTCATCAAATGAACAATCAAGTGAAGCATGGACTCATTACACACACGTCTCCAACTTATTCTTCCATCCCATCTCTATCTCTCCAATCAACAAAACCTTTGAAGTCTGTAAATGAGATTCGACACCCTCCGCAGTTAGGAAATTATCACGACTTGGCGACATCAAAACTGAAAGTCAGCGTCTTTGGAGATTTAAGATGCGTGTACAAAACAATCCTTTTGTTTTCTAGCTCAGCACAATTTCGTCAGTTTTAGTGATTGGTGCTTAAGTTTTTATTTTAATTGAGATTGTTATAACTAATGAGTTTTGTTTCTCCTTGTTCCTGAGTGTGGAATTACATTAAGTAGAATGTCAAGATTTGGTAGATTTCTGGATGGCTTTTAGCCCTTTCTTTCATTGCTGCTTTATAGCTCCATTTCCATAGGAAAGAGCAAAAGTTCCATTCCAGGGTCACAAATGGTGGTAGTCATGGGGCACTCCAAGGGAGGAAATGTGGCCAAGGTGGTGGTGATGGTGACCAAGGTCAGACTGCTCAGATTCTCGATTCGTCGCAGCAGCAGCCACCGCTGCAGAAGCCATGAGCTGATGATGGGGAATTCCAGCTGCAGCCGCGGCCATGTGGAACCCACCTAGTGACTGCATTGCAGACAACGACGCAAGCCCAGCAGAGGTCACATGGTCCTATAAAAGAACAAAATATAATTGAGATAAATCCCTTGGCAGGGGGAGGGCCTTTAAACCGTTTTCAAGCCGCTCCTTCACTTTCCCACAATTATCACTTCATCGATTATACTGATCAGTGCTTCTTTAATCTCTTTGGAATTGCATGATTGCCAATCTTGTCAATCTGTCAATGTCCCTTGTTTAGCGGATTGACGAGTGACTCATTAAATTTGTGCTTGTGATTACCATTTGATGTGGGAAGATGGACGTGAGATTTGGTGGGTGTTTACTTGTCGAATGGTGGTTGTGATGGTGCATGTTTCCAAATGGCCCGTCCGCCATTCCTGGTTTTTCGTCTTGACTTTCACCTGAGCTCGTGTCCCCATCCGGTGATCCACCGCCCTTCATCTTCCCATCTTCAGATCTGCGAAATTAACCAATCACAATGAGCCACATGCAACACGGCATGAACCGGCATTGTAATTGTAATTGAGTGGAGTTGCTCAACTACTCGACAGCCATCAATTAACTCAATTTCCTCAAAATTGGAAATGAGGCTGCCACTTCTAATCTGCCTACCATTGGTTAGGCTTTGGGAGTGTTGATGTTCTCTGTGGATAAATAAATGTGTGAATTCTTCGGTTCTGAAGAAGCACGTTCTGGAAGTGGAGTCATAAACAGTGAGTTAATGGCTGGGCTCTGTAGCTTCCAATCCAAGACGAAACCTGATCTCCTTCATGTTCAAAATCAACGAAAGGAAACTCGGCTGGGGTGCTGGGGATTCTTCTTAACAGTCCATGGGAAAGAGTCGATGGCCATTGTAGATGACAACTTCAATGGACTATTATGATTTCCATTTCAAAGAAACTCATGTCAACTCCTTGACTTTAACCGTAGTGGTAACGTAAACGTAATAATGGGTCGTAATAACTTATAATTCTCACTGCTCATGCGCCTGACTCACCAATACAACTCATCTAATAATAATGGCTTATCTAATTAGGCCTTGGATGGACCTCTTATGCTTTAAGAGTGGATTTGGGGTATCGAATGTCAATCGTTAGAATCTACGACAGATCTACAGCAGCAGTTTCATCCTGTACAGTTCAACATTTCTTTTTTGTGACGAGGACAGGAGGATAAGGAAGGAGTAAAAAATGTCTATTTTGAGTCTTTGTGTGTGAGTGTAATTTTCAGTAAGGAGCCATGCAATCCCGGGTATCGGGTTTCAGGGACTGCCACCCGCAAAGGGGAATCCAACACTCCTTCCGATGTGACACACTAATGGAACAGCTCCAACATCAGATAACTAAAACAAATCAAAAAGTGCACCAAATGGCAACAGAATGCAGCCATGATGGAATGATAGCTAAATGCACCAACTAGGTCACTTTTCGATGCTCATTCCGGGAGATCACAATCACAAACCTTTGTCAATTGTCAACAAATCATCAGTGCTTTCGGCCGCTATACGAAGGAAATGGTTCACCTGCTTGTAAAGGGTCGGGTCGCCCCCGCTTTAACCCTGAGCTCAATGGAGCTCAATGGAGCATTCCTAAGGCCCTGGTGTTAACCTTAAAAGCTAATTCGGATGAGCTCTAATAAGTAGCTTAGCGCAGTCTTACCTTCCAGGCCCATCTTTTTGCTCTGCGGCACGGTCACGCTGTCTCCTGTTTTTGAACCAGTTGCTGACTTGCGTAGTAGAGAGCCCAGTCGCTTCAGCTAATTCACGTTTCTCACGCGGGGAAGGGTAGGGATTGCTGAAGAAATCCAAATTAGCATCCATTTATTTTTGGATAATGGCCGGGTGTGTTTGTAATTTCCCACTTACTGCGTGTACCAGTCTCTTAGGATGGATCTTGACTTTTCCTTGAAACAATAGGACGTTTCTTCCCCGTCCCATATTGTTCTTGGCAGTGGGAACTTCCGACGGACGCGGTACTTGCCTAAAATTAGACGGAATTAGAACTCTAGCAAAAATTAGAATCCCTGGCAATCAAGCATCAATAGCAAGGGCATTCATCTCTAATCAAAGGTGATGATCGGGTGATGATGACCTGCAAAGTGTTGAAATTGAGATGGATGGACTTACCAACAGCTCCCAAGGGCCGTCCCCTTAGTTTCTCTGCCTCAATGTAGTGGGCCTTGAGCCAGAGCGCTTGTAGCTTTGGATGGTTGTGCGGGGAGAAGGGATGGGTCTCCAGGATTTTGTACAATTCCTTGAAATTGCAGCGATGAAAGGCTACCACGGCCTTGGCCTTGAGCACGCTCTCGTTCTTCTGGAGTTTGTCACAACCCGGCAGCGACCAGAGGAAGCGGGCAAGGCGCTCCATGTTCCCAGACTGCTGCAATACTTCACATACACAGGCAACCTAGGAAACAGAAATCAAGGGATGATCGTCAAGGAATGAAGGGACAGATTTTGTCTTGTCTGGAGAATGATTGTTTCGATGTGTTTTATTTTAGTCAATTTGTTGTTGACACAAGATTCGTTGCATGTGGGAATGGTGTTTGACCTGTGTGTGGATTCTAACATGCCTTGACACATGTCCCCATTAGTTTCCCTTTCGAGATGAAGAGTCAAGATAATAAGGACACAAGGGAAAGGATTAGCTTCTGACCTTTATCCCAATTTGTTCCCTTACCTGTTCTTGTGTGAATCCAAACGAGGGTAGAATCGGAGTAGGCGAGGGTGGTCCATGACCCATGGAACCCAGTGAATTGGGCGAGGTCATTGAGGAAGAGGTTATGAGACTAGGATTCCCAAGGAGGGAACCACCGCTGGACAGCGGCATGGAGGACGACATGAGACCAACGCCTTCACCCATGTTCCCCAAAATCATACTTTAGAATTCAATCTTCTTAAGTCACTCCATTTTAGACACTTGGGCTTAAGGGGCTTTAGGCCTCACTGGAACCGAACCACTTCCGGTTGAGCATGGAGTTGCACTTGTAGTTGTAAAGTGAGAAGGGTGTTCAATGAACTGAGCCCATGGCCAAGGGGCCCGTTGAAATGAGCTTATTGAGCGTCCCGTCAAGTGACCACGGGGTCAAATGCTTGTGCCTTGGTGTCGTGTGTGCCTTGGTTGAGCGTTGTTTGTGTACTGGCTGATGATCCGGCCTGTGCCTGCCAACTGAATCTTGAGTCGGTGGGCTGAGCCTGTTCGGTCCCATGGATAACCTCACTGGGTGGACTCGGATATCAAAAGATGAAACACCCTCGGAGGCCCACCAATCAGAAACACGGGTGGAGCTTAAGAGCAACAATGATCCAAAGGGAACAAGAATTAATCCAATTATTCCAAGAGGATTAAACAATCACTCCATCCTCACACCTCATCAACACAATTATTGCTAAATCCATCTCCTCCTCCTAACCCTCAGAAATTGACATAAAGTTCCAGAGCAGGAGCTAACACGGATGTACATGAGTCCACTGACACTGGAACAAAAAGTTGGTTACAGTGAAACTGACCTTTGGTTGCAACTCTTGATTTGGATTGAGCAATTCCAAGTGCAGTGTTTTTGTCTTTTGCTCTCCAGGTCAAGGTTCTTATGCAAGAGTTTGACCTTTGGAGTTTAGTCATTCAACCCCGGAGACAAAACGTGCAAAGGCATTGGGGTATTTGGAGAAATGCATTGCAAAATGCATGACCAAAGCATCTGGAACTTTTTTTATACTCCAAACTAACATTTTTTAATTAAAAATTGATTTTTTGCTTTCACCTTCTGCCATCTTCCAAATGAAAGTTTGCACCCCTTTTACCTTTCTTGTGTAAAAACGCTTTCTCACCCTTTGCCTTGTGAATTTCCATTTCGAATTGTATCCCTTGAAGTGCCTTGTCATGCTCTGTGTTTGGCATTAGTCACTCCCTTTGAAAGAGTGACAGGGTCAAATGACCTCCAAAGGTGTCTTTGATTGGAATTGGAATAGGTGTGGGACAACCCTTTCAATTGGATTCTAAAATTCAATTACATAGTTTAAACATTTGTCACCCTTCATTGACACTCTTTCATTCAATCATGACTCCTTCCTTCCACTCCTTCCATTCACATTTTGCCCTCCTTTTCCTTTTGTTTCCTTCACAATTGGGACTTAGTTAAGGGCCCCACTGTCTCCAGACTCTACAATATCTACAATAGAAGGGACAAAGGGCCCTTGTGGATGACAGCTCCCAGCCCACAGGAGAGTCAACAACAACTTCATCAAGGGACAGAGTGTGCCCACTTGAGGGACAAAGGGACACACAAAAGTGAGCAACTTCCCACTGGACATTACATTGAGTGATGTAAGGGCTATAGGAGGGAAGGGAAGTCAAGGCCACTTGCACTGCGGACTACATGGACAAAGTCAGTCATTGTTTTTGGAGCGTATTTAATGTGTCTGTGTGCATGGTAGCTGGCCATCTTGTTTCCATACGGATCCGGTTTCATTCCCATCTGTCTCCGCTCCTCACTCGACATTCGATACGACCAAGTACCCAAAGGACCAAAACTCCATTCCTAGAGGGAAGACTCAAGGGACCATCAAACAACAAATTATGAACATATAATTCAGAATGGAGGAAAAGTCAAGAGACACTCAGGGCCTCAAGGGTCAAGCTAGAAAGTTCATATCCCAACTTCAAGAGTGGTTGACGAAGTGTCCCTGCATGTGGCAAAGAGAGTCCCTCCAAGGGCCTCTGTCATCCTCCCTTTGATTAATAGTTCTTCCTTTGATGAGAAATGGACTGAACCCTGGTCGTTGACACCTTCACAAATTTCTGATATCAAAACAAAATGGAAACAAGATTCTGATCTTATTTTCTGTGGGTAAAGGGGACTTGAAACTATTGGCATAATGAAGGAGTTAAAGTTATGGAGAGCAGAGGTAGGTCCAATTATCCTTTCTGCCTTGTTGAGTTGATGTTTAGATTGATCCTTTGTTTTGACTTTTGATTCATCCGGAGATTAGCGATGATTGATTACTCCCTGCTTAACTGGAATAATTGGAACAATTAAATTCAATCGTCAGCCTTCTGCTTCTGCTTCTGCAAAAGGCGTGGTTTAGGTTTTGATAAGAAAGTGTAGAAGGTGTGAAGAACAGAAGGGTCTAACCGGGGTTTCAATAAAGGCCCACCACCGGGTACTCTAATTGAAATCAGGATTTATGACCAGCTAATTGAGGCCTTTCATTCTCGCCTTGGCCATAAATATAACAATGCAATCACAATCCCGAAATTCCCGTTTCCGGCAAAAACATACAAACAAATGGCACCAAAAGGAGAACCCCGTCAGCCCTCTTAATTCCAACCAATCACGCAAACGAGGGGCAAAATAAAATATCGACAAGTCATGTAGCAGTAAACATGGAAAATATATTATACTGTCCATTTTATTAAATAGAAAAAAGGAAATGGCGATTGGTAGAGTTTGATTCCAAGCTAGAAAAGCTTTCACCAGTCCAATTCCAATCCATTAAAGGCAAATAATATATGAAAAATTTAAACAAAAACGAGCTATGGATCTCCTGACTTCTTATGTTTTTGAATAACTTTTCTCTGTTGAATTGTAATCATTAGGACTAAAAACATTGAAAAGAATTTCAAGTTTCAGGGGAAGGAATTGAAACTGGATCTTTTGAAGAGGATCATTAGACAATCCTTTCAGTTTCTTTTGATACGGTTCCAACTACTTCTTGGAATTTATGAAATATTTAAAAGAAAATAATAATTCTTAGTCTTTTATTTCTTAAAACAAAGGAGGTATTGGGTGATGATTAAAAAGAGTAATCGGAAACCGTTACAAAAGAAACTCAAATTAAAAACTAAAAAGTTGCATGTTTTTAAAAAGGTGGAGAAATGAATTTTCAAAGTGATTCGTTTTTAATTGGAAGGGGAAATATTCTTTTATTCAGAGTGGATTAATAATTTGGATTTAATCCACTTTCCGTTTTTCCGTGTGATTCTTCAGAGGCATTTCATACATTTGGTAAAGTACTTTTCCCCGATTAGCCATTTCTCCCGTTCCTCTTCTTCTGGAGATTTTTCTGGACAGACCATGCGTCCTTTGTCCTTTGAGGCGGGCTCGATTTCATCGCAAATTGGAACGCAAGAGCGAACTCTGTCTACATCTAGCTCAGGCTGGTGTCCTGGATAAGCATTTTTTGGGAATTCTGGACAAGGAAGAAAAGGGTTAGAGGATATTGACTATAAAATGTGGACTGTAAAAGGTACCTGTGATTGTCCTGAGGAGTGCTGGTTCATGTGAGCACTTGAGTTTCCCATAAGCGTCTTCATAGGATGTTCTATAGGCAGAGCGCAACTGCAAAGAATGGAGTCTGTTTATGAATTTTATTTTTTAAGAGTAAACTGATCCTGCTGAATGTGAGGATCCCTTGATTTAAAGAAATGTGTTTCTGCATGTATTTCTGAGTTGTTGGTGGGAACTTGATAGGGCTCTCCATTCTATGAAACCCAATCCCCAAATGCCCTCCCTTCTTCCTAATGTTGATGGGGATTGAATTACTTCAGACGGAGGGAGGGCACATTCAAAACAAGGAATCCAAACACGATACCTTAGAGATTGGGGATGTGCGAGAAAACTTTAAAACTTCCCGGTCCCGGCCTTCCTCCAGCCAATTCTGAATCAAAACGCCGTTTCGGTAGCGGCAGACAAGAGAGGCCCGGTCAGGATCTCCACGGCTCTTCTCAACGGCAGCGCCGAACATAACCTTCCAAGGGATCTCGTCCCAAATATCGCCAACGCATCCAACATATCCACCTATAAGCATTTAATCATCAATTAACATATGTCATTGTGTCATTCTCCAGAGAGCTTACTTGCTCTGACCATGTTGTGGAATGGGCCAGCGTTGAGTCCCAAATGGAACGGTCCAGTCTCCCACTTCCGCTGGCGACGTCGATCATCCTCGCTATCACTTCCATAACCTCCTGGGCAGTACTCCATTTTTTGAAATCAGTCTAATTACACCGCTGCCAAGCAGTCTAATCAAACTCAAAAACTTACTGCTCAAGCACCTCCAAATAAATCAGAGGGAATGCTGGAAATGAGGGAAGGGAAAGGAAAAGAAATCCTTCAAAATGAAAAGTTTGTTTGTTCTGCTCGTTTCAACTCCATAGTTATTTTATTCAATAGTTACTAGGGTATAAATCATGTCCCAATTACTCATGAATTTTTTTTTTCTTTTTCATCTTTCTCACGTTTTATTCAGGAGAAAGAAAGACACTTCTTAGCATTTAACACTACTTAGCATTTAACACTACTTAGCATTTAACACTTCTTAGCTTTAAGTCACCCGAGCCATCAATCCGCAGGATAGCGTCAATAGCAGACTCACAGCATTGGATTCCAGAGAGTATTTAGCTCAAGAGCAAAAATTCAGGAATTTGGCACAGATTTGTCATTTTTTGCTAAGTAGAAAAGCAGCTTTGTCTTTCTTGCCCCATCTGCTGGACACTTTGTGAACTTTCATTCTCCGCTTTGATTCGCATTCCCTCCAGGGAATTCTCCAGAGCCCTTCATTCATGAACTCCATTACATTCATAAGGTCAAAAGACATGAGGTCAATCGAGGTCACAAGACCTCTGGTGAAAATGTGAAAATTGAAGACTGAAAAGGGATATAAATGGACTTAAATGCTAAATGATTTGTTTATTTAGGAGTGTAGGTACTAATGTGGGGGTCATTTGATGTCCTTTGTGATGTCAAAGGTCATTATTGTGAGTATGTGAGTAATGTTTAGTTGTTTATGTCCAGATGGGAATTTGTTGTCATGGAGTGTTTGGAGGAGTCCATTCCTTCGTCCCATTCAGAACTCACTTCCCCTCTCCACCTCACTCACACACAAAGGGAATCAGAGGATAAAAAGAACGATTAAATTAACCAAGAAACCACTACACTCTACACGGGTCAAAGGTAAGCTAAAGGACATATTGGAACATCACCTAATCCACCTTTTATAACAGGTAGTGGACATGATGACTCAGTCCATTTATATACCAAGGACACTCCCAGGCACTATCACTCACTCAACAACAACGTAAGGAACACGTGCTAGAATACGAGGAACTAATTAATCAATTAGAACAACCAAGCTCATACTCAAGCTTAAGAATCCCATTCTCTAGGGTACGAATTTGTAGGGCATGACTCCTATACAAATCTATCTGAGAATGGGGTTCAATGACATCCACTTTGTAATTTCCCATAGTAACACAGTCTCATTGTGTAGTGGTTTCAATGGAAAGTTTACTGGGGCTGTGATACTCGTGGTGTGTCATCAGGTGTAATTTTGTAATTGGTCCACTCATGATTTGATTCTTTTGATTCCAGGTTTCATTTGCTGAGTGGGTGCTGGAGGAGGTGGTGATATGGGTCTCTGCTCCTTGTTTTCCTAAATCACGAGATTCTCCAGTGAGGCAGGGTTAGAGGTTGGTGGAGAGGTCACTCATTCCTCCTCTATCAACCACAACCCTCGTCACACAACTTTATAAATCTTTCGTAAAACTCATTCAAGCGACAAAAGTCATCATTCCAATTAATCAGTCACTTCTCTCCTCCTGTCCATGGGACGGAGAAAGGCAGCAGAAATAAATAATGGTGAGACATCTGAATCATAGTTAACAATTCATAGATTCCCATTTTACAAGAGTGCTTTGGGTTCATGGCCAGTCACGATGAGAGATTATAACACTCCTATTCTTCTTATCACTTGAATTCTTTTACAAAGCTCATCACTGATTTTTTATTCCAGTGGAGGATTCTTCCGAGACGGATATGAGGCGGATGAGGCAACGTGGTGGGGGTTCGAGAGAGTTGAAGCCAGTGCCTCCCCCGCGGAGGGGAATTGGGACTCGTGGACGGAAGCAGAGTCCAGCACCTGCACCACCTGAGCCAGTTCAAGGGCGATTGAATGGTGCTACCACTGGAGGGAAAGGGAATGTGACCGAAGTGGACAAAAGACCTGTGACCTCACAACCACCACCGCCGACTGAGGTAGGTCAAGTTGTCACGGAATTCCCGCCAATGGCCACGCCAGTGTAGTAGTAATGGATTGTGTCATTTATTTCAAGAAATCTAATCAGTAACATGCACTTGAGTTGTGTTTTAAGAGTATCCTCATACTCACATGGAGCAATCTACAATTATTTTAGTAGTGTATAAAAGTGACAATTTTAAATCCCTAGATTTCTCAACTCGAGTCAGTGGAAACGAGTCCAATCAAAACTGGGATGGAAGATCCTTTAACAAGGAGTGACGGAATTAAAACGACGGTAAGGCACACGTTTTTGAATCTAATCCTTCCTAATTAAAAGCCAAATTGTTAAGTGGCTTTTAAAGTGAATTGGCACACAAATGTTTGCACTCTGCTCCAGGAACTGGCTAGTGCACCAACTAAAAACTCAATTGTGTAATTATCCTCCTCTGTATCGCAAATGTTTTTTAATTGCGTTGTGAGTTGTGACTAATAAGTAGTAGTTGCAGTGTTACATAAGCGAAGGTGTGTTTGTTGTGTTGTATTTCTGGGGATTCACCTCCACCCACCCATTCCTGGAGAGCCTTGTGAATGAGAGTTATCTCTTCTTTCAGGTTTCACCTTCCAGGGAAAGCACCTCGACCGACTCTTTCCATCGCCTCCCAAAGAAACGCAAGTTTGACTTGTCAGACTTTGAGTCTACCAAAGGAAGTTCACCACTTGGAAGTCCAGCAGCAGAGCAACAGAGTGTAGTTGTATTCCAAGAGCAAAGGACGACACCAATGAACACTACTTCCACACCGCCAAAACCTACCACCTACCACCCGTCCAGCAGCTCAACATTTGGACAGAGCTACGGGACGGAGCAGGTGCTGTACGGAGGAACTCATGCTCCCGTTATCGTAACCAATACAACCATTCCCTCAGTCTCTTCAGATTCACACTCTTCATCCTCTACTTACACAAAGTCCAACTTCCCAACTCAACACAGTCAGAGTTTGCTTCAAATTGCCCATTCCTTTTCCACTCCGAATGGAAATAGTCTTCATAAACCAGTAATTTACTCTGGCTACAGTCAGGCTAGGAATGTAGGAGGGCAGGAAGAGTGTCAAAGAGAAGGGTCAAGGGTCCATGAAGAGGAGCCAATGGACTTGGGACGAGTGACAAGGCTCGCTAATAATTCCTTAGAACATCACCACCACCACCACCAGCATTTCAATAATCCCGAAGTCAATCGTTCAATTCAAGAATACGAAGTCCTCACTCGGACTCCGTCACCAGATCAACTCTACCACCGAGGACTTTCTCACCGTTCATCAGAATCCCTCCAGCATAGCCACAACTTACAACATCATCTCAGCCCACCGAAACAGTCACTAGAGTCTTACTCACCAAAACAAGGCAGCTACATTGGACATGTTACGGTAAAGATAGCAAAAAAGTTTTTATTTTGTTATATTTGTATGTATATTTGTATGTCATTTTGTATGTAGATGTCCCCCGTACTTCAGCAACATTACCGCCATTCCCACCAAGAAGAGGATGGAGGACTCAACCTGTCACTGGACCGAACCAAATCCCCAGGAGAACAAGGTGCTTTGCAATACATGTACACCACATCAGGGAATTCAGGCCCACTTACGACGACCCTAGGAGAAGCTCGATTTGCCACTATTGCTCCCCTTCTTAACCCTAATGTTCATCAGTCTGTTCATTCTGGAGAGCGGAGGATCCTCGTGAGTCACATGAGTGACAAAGAACATCCGATTGAGGTCAAGTTTGGCAATGGGAACAACTACCTAAGAGGGGGTGCTGGGCTTTCCCTCTCAGGCGGTGGAAGCATCACCCAAGGGACTTCATTAGACAGGAGAGAAAAGGATCAGCACCAAGGTCATCACAGTCTGAACAGTTCACGACATTCCTCAAGGTCGAATTCAATTGAAGGTGGGAGATATGAGGTGGTGAGCAAATCAGGAGAGGAGATAAACTTCCAAGGGAAGAGAAAATATTCCTTCCAAGGACTTCCACAGGTAAGCCCCTATCACATACCCCCTCAAAATCTATTTAAACTCAGAATAGCAAAATAAGGAAGCAATAATTATTTTTAAAGACACCGTTTTATTGATCCTGAATTGTCCACAAGAGAGGATGTCTTATTCATGTTCCACTCCACTCAAGTTCTTAGTATCAATTATGCATAGTGGATTTGTAATATTTTTCTGATCCTGGCCAAACTTTGCCACACGGGGAATAATTAAAGAACCAGCGCCATGCACTCTTGTTTTATTTTTAGTTTTTACTTTATGTATCATGTCCTAAAGGGGCACAAGAGTCTATTTATTGTATAGCCATGATTTTAATTTTTATTTTTTACAAAGGGGTCTTCTAAGGATCGTGAAATAAAGGAAGAATCTGGCTGGAACCATCCAAGTACAAACAGCCTCATTGTGGTCCCAATTAAAAAGGAAGTGGACGAGTACGAGGAGGCAACAATGCGAAGTACACCAAGAGCAGGACGAAAATCCTCGACGTTCGGATCTCAACCCGGTTCCAGTGGTGCCAGAGACTCAGCCTGTACTTGACCTTAGGGAATGGAAAGGTCATCGTGTACTGGCCAAAAGAGAGTCCGTCTACATGCCTGGTGTGATTGTGGGCGTCAGTGGCCATTCCACGATCACAGTGACGTTTGATGCAGACGGCGTTTCTGTTGCCTACACTGATGTCATTCTCTCAAACTCAAGTTTCTACGACATTGTCTCAGATGCAAGTCCAGCTCCGTCCCACGTAAATATTTTATTTTAAAACCAATTTTCTAATTGTCTAACTAAAAAGTTTTATTCTTTATATTAATTTTATATTTTTTTAATTCCAGATTAACGTTGGAACTAAAGTATGTGCTCGAGTATCTCCTGAGAATGCTCATTTTGTGAGTGGTCACGTCAATCGTAAATCAGGATGGCCGCCGCAGTATGTCGTAACTGTGCAAACGGAACGGGGGAACAAGGATTTTACTGTTGCTCGTCCCAACCTTCGTCTTTTGCTTCCACCCTGGTGGGAAGAAATCAAAGCAATCGAGTCCATCTACAGTCTCCCTGCCGGAGGAAACCAGGCAGCACAGCAGTCTCAGAGTATTTCCAATCTACCAGAAGCATCAAGCCAAAGTCAGAGTACGAGTACGAACAGCAGTGTGGCCAGCTTGAGCAGACATGTCAACGGTCCGTCTCCTATTACGCATTCAGCAGCCTCTTCAATCCACAGTCTAGGAGATGAAAGGAAGAGAGTGGAGTACGATTTCTGCGAGTCTGATGACGACCTGAGGAGAGAAGATATTCACTTTAACGACGGTTCGATGACAATCGGGGGCAGAGGAGTTGCCGNGATGAAAGGAAGAGAGTGGAGTACGATTTCTGCGAGTCTGATGACGACCTGAGGAGAGAAGATATTCACTTTAACGACGGTTCGATGACAATCGGGGGCAGAGGAGTTGCCGGTTCCATCACACCAGGGACCCAAGTGAGGAGCAGTAAATGCAGCTCTGTGCAGAGTCACATGAGTTCTTCAGGGAGCCTGGTGGGGGAGAGATGTACGCCTAGGAGTTCAGCCACGACCCCCCGCTCCCAATCAGGGACACCGCACAAGTACAAAAAAGGCGACGTCGTGGCCACTCCCACTGGAATCAGGAAAAAGTTTAATGGCAAGCAATGGAGGAGACTTTGCTCCAAAGAAGGGTGTGCTAAGGAATCACAGCGAAGGGGGTTCTGTTCAAGGCATTTGGGAATTCGAGGCAAAGGAAACTCACAGTCAGGCTCATCACTTGGAAACAAGTAAAATATTTTATTAAATTTTAGTTATTTTCAGGATATTAATTTCTAATTGTTGGCACTGTAGAAAGTCTAAGGAGAGCGAAGGGGATGAAGCGAGTTCTCGAGATTCCATTGGAACTTCCCCCGGAAGCGTTCGTGTGACAGGCCGTCACTTTGATGCTGATGAAACCGACGCTGCTGCATCTCTGGTCAACTTATCTCGTTCCACTTCCCCCTCTTTCTCTCCTCCGTCTTCTTACAGGAGTGCTTGCAACTCACCGCGTGTCCTCCAATCCCCCACAGTTGGTTCCAGGCACAATTTATTTATGCCAATTGTCACTGGGGTTCCACACACTTCTCCCTCTCCTGTACCCAGCAGTGTCTCATCCCCTGCATGGACTGGGGGCAAAGGGACCGAAAGCACGTCCATCCTTGTGTCCTGTGGAACGCCCACTACGAGAATCCACCAGTCAGTGATTCGCCCTGAAATCGTGCGCCCACGCCTCACTACTCCTGGTACAAGTGTCATCCAAATGTCATCTTCCCCTGGGACTCCACTCTTGCTTTCCTCAGGACTGGAAGAGGACAGTAAAAAGAAGATTGTGGAATCACATCACATTACAATCATCACTAACAAGGAATCTCAGCTGGGGAATGAGGCCACAACGGTTATAAAGGAACTCAAACTGGAGCCACAGACAAGTCCGCAGCACCAGCAACAACATACATTCGTAGCACTCTCAACTGCACAAGCACTCGGGGAAAAGAGTGTCACTGCAACTAGCTCTGCCTCAATCAGCCTCGTGACCAAAGGAGGACAACAGATGACTCTGACACCGCTCATGGTCCAGTCCCCTTTAGGAAGTAGACAAGTCCCTAGATTCATCCAACAACCAATTTCAGTCATCCCGCTTACAACCGCGCTCCAAACCACAGGGACTTCGGGACAGACGCAGCTGGTTTTAGGCCCATCCACTCACAGCCACTTCGTCAGGAATGATGAACAGTAGTGGATCGAGGCACATTTTGTTCACTACGTCTGGCACAACGATCCCTTCTTCATCCCCATCGTTACATTCGAGCGGGACAGTGGTAGTGAGTACGCCAATTGCCATTAGGAAGGTGCCCATGAGTACTTCTGGAGGGATGACGTTTATCACCACAAGTGCAGAGCAAGGTCAGAATATTCATAACTGGAAATTAGGGAAAGTGGTCAACGGGTCTTCAAACGGAGCGCCATCCCCACCTCAACTGATCATCCCAGAAACAGGAGGAAGTTCACCAGAAGAAGAACAAAGTCTTCTCCTCATTAGACCGAAAGAAGTTGAAACCATTTCAGGAACGAATTTAATACAAATCCTAGAAACAAGGGGAAGTGATGGGAAAATCCGGAGATTGATTGCACCACAGCAAAATCAAGATGCGAATAGCACCAGAATAGATGGGAATGGTAATTTTCCCACACCAACGCAACTCCTGCCTGTCGTTCCGACGCCAAACTCACCGCAACACCTTCAACATGGAGAGAACGAAAGCCCTCCAAAGGCGCATCCATGGCACGCCCTGCTTCCATTTGTGCTCACGCCTACGCCAAGTCCGCCACAGTCACGGAACTCTTCACTTCCGCCTAGTTCACCGACGAAAGGCGGGGGGTTGCCAAGTGGCGGCGATTTCCAGATCGATGCAGGTCTCCCTGAGATTAGTGAAGAGGACGATGACGTGTTTGAAGGACTTTCAGACACTGTTGCTTTCAACGGAGCGAAGAAAAGAGCCCAGTCTCTGCCAGCCGGGAAAGATGATTTTCTAAAGGAAACGCCTGAACGAGTACGTCGCCCTATGAATGCATTTATGATTTTCAGTAAGAGACATCGTGCCCTTGTGCACCAACGGCATCCAAACCAGGACAATCGGACAGTGTCCAAGATACTTGGAGAGTGGTGGTACCAACTAGGCCCTGAGGAAAAGGTCAAGTATCACGAACTCGCGTCAGAAGTCAAAGAAGCCCACTTCAAAGCAAATCCTGGGTGGAAATGGTGTTCGAGAGATAGGAGAAAGTCGTCATCAGGAACTGCTCCTGGAGGTGTTCCTTTGGAAGAACCAAAGAGGCGGAAGTTGAGTGGAGGGGCTGAGGATGTACCACTTTATCCACTCCCACCGAACCTCCTGACACCTTCAAGAAGTGGCGGGGCATCCGAAAGGAGAAGAAGTGGATCATCAGATGATGATGATAGAATGGTCATTTGTGACGACATTGACCTCGAGTGTAAAGAAAAAGTGTCTGATTGTGAATCAGAAGCAGAACAGGAGAAAGGAAGTTGCGGAAGTAAAGAGAGGCAGACCCCTTTGTTCAACTCTACTCCAATTTCCATTCTGACTCCTACAATGAGCAAACCTTGTGCTGTTCGGGTTGGTTCTGACTCGAGTAGTCCACGCATTCCTTCCATTCCAACCTCCGCAGTACCTAAACTAATTTTCCAACCTACCGGAGGGAGTGCCTTCTGCTCTTTGCCGTCACCAAAGGACAGCAGGGTAACTATACACTTTCTTTTTCATTTCTTTAATTAAATAAAAACAAATAACTTCGTGTTTCAGATTTTGACGAGTGGATTAGTTCCGACTATTCCAACGCAGGCATTGCTCGTCCGACCAGGCCCAACGTACAACAAGCAAGGCACAACGACCACAATTCTCACCATTGTCAGACCAATTGAGTCCATGACACAATCTAAAGCTTCCATCTCTGCAGATAAAAATATGCGTAAGGAACCAATTCCCCTCCGTTTATCCTATTGACAAATCTAATTTCCTGTGTGTTTTATACCAGTTGAAGCACGGAAGTCGACTGTAGATTTGCCGGTAAAGATTGAGATTGACAAGGTGCCTGGACTTAATGAAAGCATCGTCCCTGATGTCGAAGAGGTAAAACAGTTTAAGAATCAATTTGAAAAAGGAATTGTAAAATGGTATTTTTGAGTAGCTCGGTAGTGACGATGAATTGGGAGTTCGTAAGCCGTTTGTGCTTGCTCCGACTCCAGCGCAGCTTGGCCGAGCACCACTACAGCGCAGACAATCTCAAGGACACATATTCCCATTGTCTTTCACTCCTCCGATTGGAGGTGCTTCTGATAAGGAAAGGGCCCCTCTCACTGCCCCTGCCAAGACCCTTTCTCCAGAGAAAAGGAATCTGGCCATACCGGAAATCACTACAACGAAACCAGAACCCACCGAACAACAGGATCTTGAAGGGACGGACGAAAGGGAAGATCAAACTCACCTTCTCATCCCAGGAGCTCAAAAGGGATTCTTCAAAAAGAATATAGAAGACGGAATGGAAAAGTAAAAAACAATTTTATAATTTATAATATGCCACAATGGTTTTTGACTTCCAGAGTCCTGGAACAACTTAATTTTGTTGAGAAATTTTCGAGCTTGCCGCAGTTTAAACCTGGTGATTGCCAGTCTCCTACGACCTTGTCACTGCCATCCAGTCCTAGGGCTATTCTCATGCAAAGTTTCAGGAAGAAAAGGATGCCTTCAGGTGGTCAGTTGAAAAATATTGAAAAATATTTATTTTAATTCATTAATTATTAATTATGAAATTATTCTGCTATTTAGCTATTGGAGGAGAGGGACTTGAAGATGGGGAATTGAGTTGTGGTTCTACTCCTGGGCCACTCACTTCTTCCTCTGTGAAGCTCACAGGGACGACCTTCTTCGGACCAGATTTTAATCTGGATGCATTTAGACGTAAGAACATGCACATTGATTGATTGTAGATTGGAAGTCTGTCGTGTTGTCTTGTTTTGTAAATGAATGTATTTGTTGGACGAATGACCACTTTCAGATGACAATCCGAGCTCATCCCCTCCTCCAGAACTTTCTTCGTCCTCCACAAGTCTTCTTCTTCCAGGTGGCGAGGGGGAATTCCCTTCCTCACCAAGTCATCATGAACGTACTCCTGGCCCAAGCTCATCTGCACATTTGCCAAGTCTCTCAGGGCTCAGGTCACCGCGGACACCAAAAACACCTAGCAGTGGAAATCGTTCCTACTTGGACTCTGGTTCGGAAAAGGGACATCGAAAAGTCCTAGAGCAAAGGAGACAGCTCGTGCTCAAACTATTCGAAGAGCAAGGCATGTTCCCTACAACGCAAGGCACTTCTACTTTCCAGGTGAGAATTTCAATGTTCAAATGAGAATTTTGGTTCCTAACTCTCTCTCTCTCTTGTTTAATTTTTCTAGGCACAAAATTCTTCTGTATTTCCAAACAAGTCTTGCCTGCAGCTGAAGATTCGTGAAGTTCGTCAGAAATTGATGTCCCAGTCCAACCAATGTGGAACTCCTGGTCCACACACTCCCTCATCTTCTGATACTTTCAATCTCCCCCTTACCCCTGCGACTCCCATTCACCAACAGGAACAGCAAAACTCATCACCAAGAAAACAAGAGGGGGAAGAAATGGCCTAAAGGTCTTTCTCGCAACTGGAGAAATGCAATAAGACTCTCCAGTAGAATTCTGAGATGAGTACAAACGAGGATTTTAGCAGGAAGTAATAGAGGGGAGACTTGGAATCCAAATCCAAATGGGCCCTTCCTCATCCTCTCCTTCTATATAAAAGAGTAAATCCCTCTCAATTATAATTTACTCTCAATCAACCAGGATGCATTTGTACAAAGACAAAATTACAAATTAGAGATAGGTACCCTATGGATATTTTTGTTCTGAAAGAAAGGAGAGTTTCGGGCTTAACTAAACCAGAGTTTACAACTCCTGGAATTGGGAAGTTGAGCTTGTACGGTGTTTTAAGGTTGTTGTTAAAAAGGCACTTGAGGAATCAAGCTCAGATTCCTGGATTCTTTAGACTCCTTACTATCATTGCCGTAAAGTGTTAAAGTCTATCCTTCCTCTCCACTTTCGGTTTTTCTTTCATTTCATTTTGGTGGAGGAAGGATGCCTAGCATCCAGTGCAATGGAAACTAATACCAAATTTTGATCTTTTGATTTAGGGATGGGTTTGGTAATGGGAAAGGTTGAGGTTTTATTAGAATTTAGTTTAATTGAGTTGTAGGGGTCGGAATGATTAAAAAGAGTACTTGGATATGTTGTCCATATAAATGTTAAAATGACCCCTTGACCTTTGTAGCTCTGTTAGCAGTTCTAGATATGCACACAATCAAATCCTAATTACGACAGCCACTTTTAAGAGTGTCTCGTGTCTTAATAACTCCTGACTATCAAGTGAAATATAAATGCAAAGCAGAGAGTATAAACTGTGGACGTCTGAAGGGCCTTTGTTGTCTTTGTCTTGGAGTGCTAAGATTCCTTTCAAGGGACGTGTTTTCCTGTTTTCCTGGAGACAGTTCCAGAGTTCCAGAGTGGAGAAAGTGGTGAAAGTTTAATGTATAAGAAGGAGTTGGGAGGCTGTGTTTGCTCTGGAGCAAGAAGAAACAAATCGATTATACCACAAGAGTAATCTACTCCCAGCCAAGAATCCAGCGCCCTTAATTCCTGCTTACTAAATGTCTAACCGTCGAGGTCGACGGAGGTCTTCTTCCCAACATGAGTCAAGTCACGAATCCACGTCAACTGCCCACACAAACGACGCCGATTCGGTTCAGGAAAAAGTGTCAAGTACTCGCTGCAATCGACTTGGTAAGCCTCACTATTCAGAGCTAAATTATTCAGAGCACTAGTGAAAGTTTTTCTTTTTTTAGATCTGGCGAGTTTGTGATTTATTTTATGCCTCGGTATCGATCTTCTTCCCAAAATTTGGTCAAAAGACGCGTGAGATTCCAGAGAATGAAGTCGTCCTTAGCTACGAGTCAATTAGGATCATGGACGATCGTGTCTACGACTTCCTCTTCTCTCCCTTCCTCACGCTCATATACTTCTTTGGCTTCTTCCTCCAAGTAGCAAGCTCAATTTTCCTCTGCAAATCATGCAATGGGGTAACAATACTAAAAATAATCCTCTTAATTACGTAAAGTTTACCTTTTTCTTTGTCTTTTTCAGAAATCCCTTCCTGAGAATGAAATGGCGGCGTGTCGCGTCTGGTCGAGGATTGCGGTGGTATCCCTCTTCATCCTCATCATCCGCTTCCTCCTGCCGTACGTCTTTCTCTCTATCCTCCATGTCACGTACCACGTTACCCGTGTCTTGTTCAATGTCTGGGGCATCTACACCGTTACTCGGCATGCATCAGAAATGGAAAAACTACTACTCGCATTCGGAACGCCAGAACCATTGTCTGTAAGTTACACTGCACAGTAAAGACTCCAAATTGGAAACTTATTTTATTGGTGATTTTAACCTTGAATTCCTTATTTAGAGTTCCGGTGGTCGGAGTCGTATGGGAAGCAGCACTGCGAGCTACTACAGCGAAGAAACGTCATCGATCCCGATGGAAAAATCCTCCAGGAAGCAATACTCTACTCCCTCTCATTCTTCCAGGAGTGGAAGCTGCACAACTGAAAATAGCCAGTTTGTACGACCTCGAGTCCACAGGTCGATGCTCCATGTGAAAAACGACCTCTTTGACAAAGCTCATACCGAACTGAAGGTTCATAGAAATGATTGAGATTAATAATTACCTCATTAGTGGCTGATTTGTATGGCTTTGTTAGATTGCTCAAAGTTACTCTCCAGATGATCCAACGGTTGCCACCTTGTTGTCAACGGTTGAGAAGATCCTGAGAATCCAGACCATTCCGAAGAAGGATTATTATAGGATTCTTGGTGTCTCCAAGTCACTCTCTCAGGATGAAGTCAAACGAGCTTTTCGAAGAAAGTCACTCAGACATCATCCAGGTTAGGACTTTTAGGAGTGTGGAGGAAGTGGAGTTTCAATTAATTAAAACTTCCAGATAAGCACTTCACTGCATCGGATAAAGTCAAGAGGCTGGAGAGCAGGGTGTACCAAGAGATTCGCGAGGCGTATGACACACTTTCTGACCCAGCGAAGCGATCAGCTTATGACGAGAGCTACGGAAGGGATCAAGAGGCACTTGTGGAATACAAAAAGATTTTCATGAATTCTTACGCTTCCTTTGACTCACAGTATTTGAACTCAACAGTCTGATACTTATTATAAAGAAATGTAAACTTACACTTTTCTAGGCACTTTATTCTTCAGAAAAGGTGTCACACTCGGGCTTCTTCAAACTATTCTTCTACAAGTTTTCAAGGTTTTTGGATATTATGTCTAAATGGTTAGTTGTGTTGACTCTGTCAAAAGTTTAAAAGAAACTTTTACAAGTTCTTGAGGAAGTTGCTGGATAGCGAGCAGGTGGCTCCAGTGCCGTCTGGTTCAACCTGAAAATTATCAAAAAGAAACATTGAAAGAGATTTTTTTTAAATTGTGAACATGTCCCTTTACCTCAATAGCCTTGACCACTCCGTTGTCAGCCAACAAGGCAAACCGCTTGGAGCGAATGCTACCAAGAGGACCGGTCAAGTCCAACGCGACATCGATTGCCTTTGTAAACTCCGCATTGGTGTCAGCAAGCATTCGAACCTAATGCAAAGAAAACGGTCAACAAATGGCTTCAAGAATGTCGTAAGATTACCTTTCCATCGGCCTTGTTGCTTTCTCCCCAGGCAGCCATGACGAATGGATCGTTGACAGAGACACACACGATTTCAGAAATCCCCTTTGCCCGGATTTCCCCTGCTTGGTCAACATATCCTGGAAGATGAGTCTAAAACAATGGAAATTAAGTGAAATTATTTACAACAAAATAGGACACCAAGAAATTCACCTTGGAGCATGTTGGAGTAAACGCACCTGCCAAATGTAAATCAGTTATAAATCAGTTCCTCGCATAAATGACTGAACGGGCTATTTACCGGGTACACCAAAGATGACAACTTTCTTTCCCTTGGTGAGTTCAGTAGTGTTCACTTTATTTCCAGGATTTCCTTCGTACAATTCCACAGATGGAAGAGTTTCACCGACCTTTAGAAGAAAGAACAGAGTTTACATCAACGAATAGAGAGCAATGTGACCTTTTTATTTAGTACACCTTGATTGGCATTTTGGCGATAGGTGAGTATGAGATTGTTCGAGTGGTGATGGATTCAAGAGTATTGTAGTATTTATTGAGCACTTGGAGTGACCTCCTTCCAATCATTGAGTGAAGTGAACCGACAACTCCAGAAGCCAGGGGAGGAATCGATCTGTTATGGATCTTTGGAGTAGGACGTGGATTGGAATGAGTGGTTGGTTGATTCCTGTTAATTACTTCAAAGTTAGAATGTTGAAATGACAACTCTTGGTCGGTGACTTACCCTTGACCTTCGACTTTCTTCTCTTCCTTGCCAAGCAACTCCTGGATACCAAAGCAAAGCAGAGCCAAAGCGACGCCAACAGCCGGGGAATGCGTGATTTTTATCAACTGGACTCTCCGGCACCTGGCCTCCTCACCACGCACCACCACCGCCGAACGGCAAAAAACCACAACTTCCCCCCGTTTTCCTGATAGATTCAAAATACGGCGGGAAAAGAACCACTCTAAAAGTTTCTTAGAGGGTCGGTCATGTCATCGCAATCATCCATGGGAAGTAGATGACCATGTTTTAATTCTTGCAAGATATTTTGTATTCATTCTCTCAGATAATCTAGAGCTAATTCCCTAAATTATCCAATTAATTAGGACTAAGTAATTTACAAAGCAAAAAAACAAGAAAACAAAGAAATAAAATACGTTATAGTTTTGTTCTAAGGAACACACGTAAATCTCACGTAAACTCACTCATTAATTGTAGAGATTGTTAGAGAATTTACTAAAAGGAGTTAATTGTTGTACACGAAGGAAAGTAGTGGGCTTAGTTTATCATTGCGCATTCTTCGCGGCTTCAACGCAATTTAATTCAAAGAGAATATCAAGGAAATCAATTAATTGGTCTATTTGACATTTTAGACATTTTACCATTTTACCCCTTTTACTTTAGTCAAGAACGCATTTTATTGCGTCCAAATGTTTAAAACTGTGAGCAAACTGAGCATATGTGTATGAGAATAGTTTTAAATAAATTTTATTTACAAATGAATATCCTGGAAATAAATGGAAACGTACGATTTTTTTAAACGAAATTCCTTGAAATAAAATGCGCTGCCCAACACTGGGAGGCAAGATGGTTGCAATCTGTGGAGGATTCCAGTTGAACCAACTAAACACACATGTCTAATTAATTGGTTTTTGTTTTGAAGTTCAATTAATTGCTGATTGTAGTTGTGGACATTGTAAACTTTAATTAGCATGCTGAGGATAAGCTCCAAGTTGACAGTAGGGGGACTTGGTCAACGATTTGTCAAGGGTCAGGCTGTCTTTCCTCTCCTTCGATTACATAGGTGTTGTTCCATACCGGAAGTAATTAGTCTCTCCGTCGGGACATCGGCTAGGAATTATGGACGGTACGAACCAGACTACCTGGATGTAAGAGAACGGCTTGATCACCATTAATTTATTTGATAAATTGTTTCTAATTGACAGCCAAAAGGACCCCAAGTCATGAGATACGACCTCACAAACTTCCAGCTAACGGGCTACGACTACACGACACTGGAGGAGTTTGGAAAATTCGTTCATAGGTCTGCAGAGAGGTTTGGACTTGAAGTAGAGGATGCGTAAGTTCATCAAGAGAAGGATGATGATGCCTTTATTTTATGATTTTTGTAATTTTAGATGGGGTACTCCTAGCAAGCATTTGAAGATTTCCAGACTCAAGCCCGAAAGCACTGTAGTAGAAACAGAGTACCAGCTCCAAATCTACGAGCGCAATATCCAAGTGGGTGACCTGTTTTCCTAATTTATTTTGAGAAAGAATTTATTGTAAATCATAGCCAATCATATCCAATTTCCAGATGTCGAGTCCACCTGCCACTGTTCTCCCGTTATTCGTCGACCTGATTCACAGTAGTCTCCCAGCTGGTGTTACACTCAAGGTCCATCCTCACTTCCGTGAATACGATGAGGTCAGATTCGTCCCTGATTTAGCACTCAAGGAAATCAAGGAACAACTGGAAGTCTTAGCAGGAGAACGGAAGAAGAAAAAGAAAGTTTAATTTCAACCAGTCACTCAATCAACGCTACGTTAGCCAAATCCTTTTTATAAATATAGTACATGAATTCTTGAGTAAACCTTCCCGAATTCCAGATTCCAATTACACGAGACGTATAGCTAATACTGTGTCACCCACTCAGCAGATGCCTCTATCATTTCAATAGATAATGATTGGTGACCTTTGCTCCTCTCTGGTGCTCTTCAAGTTTGCACTTTTCACGAAGAAGCGTAATAGTTTTAATGTTACTGATTTGTGAAAGACAGACATGTGGCGACAAGTGTTGGGTCATGGGGTTATTTCCATGAAAGGGAGACCGCTGAGCAAGTGATGGTTCTGCTGACGTTGTTTTAGCCAGAAATAACTTTATCAAAGGGAGGTCAGCAAAGGCCAGCCATTAGAAAGAGACATGGAGTGATAAAAGTCCAGTGACAAACTGCGGCGTCTAATTCAAGGAAAATGAAATGAAGAATTAGTCATGTCATGTCCCCGGAGCATGGGAACATGGGATGAGTCACTCTCCCCTGATCCCTTGAAGCTCCAATCCACTTGACATTGAGGTCACTCACAGGTCATTTTGACACTTGACGATGGACTTTGTCATTATTAATTGTAAATTAATTTTAATTGTAATTGGCCAGAGTGCCCCGTTCCTTGTGTTAAAAGGAAGGAGGGAGGGTGGCATTTTCCTTGTCACCCTCTCCGCTCTTTCGCCTCCCTCGCCTTCAGCGTCACTTCAATTCTGAACTCCGCACGACGAGGAACACAACTGGTGCTCCAAATTATTCAATTAAATTACAACTGGACAATTATACGGCACTCGGTAAGTACAACTAATTGGTACAATCATCAATCAAACCAACATATGGGGACAATAGGGGTAGAATACTCCAAAACCGGCTTTTTCTCTCCTTATGCCGGGTACACAACGAAATGGCGGCATGAGGGCTTCTCATGAGTTCTTGTCAACTGAGAGGGTTTCAAGGGCTTCAATCTACTCCAAAGGTCAAGGGGTCATGTGCTGGAGTATGTATTTTGTCTCTTAATTAAGGTACAACATAGTGCAGGAACAAGTAAAGTAAGTATCCTACTGTTTCAAGTAACGGAGCTCTGCATATGCAATGCATGACTTGTCACTCTTTGGTTTATGATGTGTGCCTAATTGCTTCTTCCTTGAGTGTCATTATGTAGATGATTCGGGTATTTAATGTTTGTCTAATTTGGTAATTCTGTTGTGTATCATTAGAAAGGCATAAATTCGGAGTCGAGTCCAGAATCCCGAGAGGGTGTGGATGACACATGACCCTTTGGAAGGATAAGATGACTGCTAACTTTAATGCTGAACCATCCCCCTGCTTCGTCTTCCAATTGTGAAGATGGAAATAGTTTTTTGAATGACTCAGCCCGAATTCCAGAGTCCCGAACTTCCTTTCCACTTCTGGAAATTGTGCTGATAAGATTGGACTTGGTGCATGAGGAATGCAATGCCAATGCACAAGGAGGTTCCTCACGGTCCTTGTTCAGGGAAATCAAACGGAAACACTTGTCAAGTTCCTCTATCACAATTCCAAAGGGTCATTGACAAATGATCCACAGCTATCATTTATTCCTCACTTTCAACAGCTTCCCACCATCCCCATCACAGGAAAGTTCACAGAAAACTGCCCATTAGGAACGCACGGATTGCCCTGACACAACAGGAACTAAACCTATTTTCAGTCACTGAACGATCATTTTCCTTCATATAATTTGGGTTCCCATTTTACTAACTAACTTCCTTATTGACTTTCCAGTTTGTTTACACCAGTTTTATTAGACACGGCCTCATTTTGGATAGGAAGTTTATTTCTCTGCTCTGGAAAGCCCAATCTAAATACAGGTTCATACAGTTAAGTTTTGAGGTCACATTGTTGAGCATACGGTAAATTAACGACTTTGTCATTTCAATTGTGAATGTGAGTGACATCGTCGCCTGGCCTTTCTCTCCCAAGCCCAACAAACACCAACACCTTTTCTGCTGGGTTATTTAGACTCCACATGGCCGATGGACCCTCTGGCATAAATGTAACTTTTACTAAGGGACATATGCCTCTCATCAGTCTCACACGTTTCCTCAAAATGTAATTACTACAACTGTAGAGTTGTAAAGAGTGGGACAGATGTGTCACATCTAGGCTATCACTGGATGACTCATTTAATTACGAGCTTGTCAGCTAGTAGTCACATTGATCCCTAATGAGTCACTCCTTCCTCATCTTCTTCTGGTCAGTCAGATCAAAGAGAAGGACATAACTCGTTTACATGGTCATTGGTTGATGTTTAAATGTGCGCCGTTAGTCTTTTCAGTTGAGTTTCAGTCAGTTGACCTTGGGCACTTGATTAAGAAGCGGGATTTTCATGAGTTCAGGACGATTGTACTAAAAGGGAGGACTGGGTAGTATTTCCGTACATTGCGTAGTTGCACTTGTTGAGAATTTCTAACGATTTGTGTTTTCATTTCTGCCTAGCCTAGCCTGCCTGTTGTTGGGGATTGTAGGGAAGTGGTTGTGCTTCCTTGGATCTTTTCTATTGATCCTTTCCAACCCTCCGAAGTGCCTTCTCATCCCCTCCCTTCTCTTGCTGATCTCCCTACTTTCCACTCCCGCTGGAAAGAAGATGAAGGCATTGAAGGTCCAAGTGGGGCGCAATCGCATCTTCCACTTGAGGAGTCTGGCAAAGGATCTTTCTGCACCAGCAACTGCAGCAGCAGCAGTCTCCAAACCTTGCCCTTGGAAGGATTTGAATTCCAAGTCCAACTTAGAGGGAGGACACGGGAGAGAAGCTCTTTCCGAGGGTGTAATGACCCCCTTCCCAGTCCCATATTCATCTCATTATCTTCAGTCTACACCATAGGCTCTCCTTACCCTCGCTACACTCCGAGTTTGCGTTTTTGGAGTTATTCGGTAGCCGTGGGAATGAGGGTTCTGTAGGGTTTGTTCTGGACGTGGGGGATGAAGTTGGCCATTGTTGGGAGGGAGCCATTTCTAACCATATTCCGAAATGACTTGTCTTCTCCGTCCTAAGCCCCAATGAATCATGAGCCTTTGGTGGTAGGGTATAATTCATTATTGAAGGGATGATGAACAGTGCGTAATACGCTCTTAAGATCCCATTCTCAGGACAATCAACTCTGATTTTGCTCCTGATAAACAATTTTGTAATTAGAGGGGAGGAGATGAGGGCGAAATCAACATTAATTTCGCAGGTGTAGAAGAGGCACCCAATGATGCTTATAGCAGCTCTGCTTGAACTTTTCAAGGGCAAGAGATGCGAATTGCGTTTGAAGGCTCTCCTTCGTGTCCGTCCCTACGGCTATTACGAAATCAGAAATCTTTGGCAACCTTTTTTTTAAAAGCGAGTTCATTTGGTTTCGTTTGACGTGTAATTTTGACATTGTTAATGGGACTAATTCATTTTCCACAGAGGATTTAGTCACGTTCCGCATTGCGTTTGGTTTTATGGAAATTAGTTGTGTGGCGGGGCTGTTTTTCTCCATAATAGCAAAAGTCATAACTGGTCTCTTGTGCCTTGTTCCCAATTCTCTGAAGGTAGGTCACCACACCGAGTTGTTTGTGGACACACCCAGTCCAGACGTCTGGCTCTTTCCAGTTTTTGCACAGGAGCTTTTATCACCGGATATACGGGAGATCCCAATCTTCTAGGTTTACTAAACGCAGTTCCAACTGAACGCCATTTTACGACATTCCTCCGACATTTGCAAATAGGGAACTCGGAAATTGATTTTGTACTTTGGTTCTTCTTCCTAGTAAAAGTTTAACTTGGTTTTGTTTGGTGAGGTTAAGGTTTCCCGATTAGTCATAAAATGAAGCATTCATCCCTCCTCGGATGAAGCACCGTTCGATCAACTTACTCATAAAACTTTCATTTCCTCTCCCAGCTACAACTAAGGGTAGGACAATTGTGGACAAACAGACTCCATATTTGCTCAATTCCAACTTTTAGTTTTGTCAAACAAAGGATTTCGTGATTGCGTCTGGATTGGCTGGACTTGGATTTTTGGAAACTTTTGTGTGTGACTAATTAAAAAGGGAAAGTGGGGAGTGCATGTTTATAAACTTTTGAAATTCTGTTGATGTGAATTTTAGGAAATAAGTGTTTGAAATTTGAGTTTCGAAGGTCTAGATAAAATGTTCATGGAAGCGTGGAAGTGTGTGTGTGTAAGTGAAGAAAGGAAACACGATCTGGTGCTCCTCCGGAAATTGGACTCTGCATAGTCTGCATTATTCTGATCTCCTCGACTACTTAGTTTCTTGATGGATCACGCAAATGTGACCTCCACTTCCTCCCTGACCTCCTCATAAAGCATAATGTATCTCTTTTCCCTTTTTTATGTTTGCTCTCTTCCCTTGTAATTGGAGTGCTAATAGAACAAGAGAGGAGGATAATGGACTCTGTTCTGTGCATTGTTTACTTTTGGATTAGTAATAATTTGTATCTCTTGTGTACTCAGCTCCTCCTGCTTCGAATTGATAAGGAATTATATTGGGATCTTAGGAGATATTGTAAACAAAACGCGACGTAAGGATTGTGAAATGTCACCCTCTGTCTGCGTGATGAGTTAATGGTGGTATTCATTTATTCTTGGAACATGGGAATAATGGGTGTTTAGTTTATGACTTTTGTTAATCCCCATTGGTGATGATGTGGGGAGATAATTAGAGCTGACACTTAACTTTTGTCTCCAATTAACTATTTTCACTAAGCATGGCAATAACTGTGGGAACATTTTCCCCGTTAACAGTTAAGAAAAGTGGTGATTCTCAAATGACTCTGAGTCAGAAGTCAGAAATGGCTTCACATACTTTAGATAAGGAATGAGAAACTGGTCTTCATTTGTTCCAAATGTGGTTTAGGATTTATGCTCGCATCTCTTATTAACTAAATTTCCTTTTCCTTGTTTTATTACTTGTGTTTTACGGTTCTCCAGGAATTGGTTGTTTGTGCGACGACGCATAAAGAACTGATTGATGCTTCTGTACACTTTTCATTCACCTTGTGTTTGTAGTGGAAATTGCGAAATGTGTAAGATCAAAAGGATTTGTTTACATTTCTGTGCGTTTCCGCTTCAGCTGGATATCAAAGGACCCTCTGCTTAGTGTCAAACTAACTTTGGGAGTGGCTGAATGGATTCCTGAAATGCAAATCCTAACAGAGGCTGTGATTTCGGTGCTTCACTGCTTATTTTTCAAGTTCAAGGGAAGTGGCGATGATGGCGAAATGCGGAGATGGATCTCCTCAAAATTTAAATTGGTGAATGCGTTGCTTTTGGTGTGGAGTTTATTTTGAATTCTTTTCTACCCCTTAATGGAATCCCTAAAGGAGCCTTGTGGACAGATAAATTAAATTAATGGTTCTTTTCTTTTCCATTGTGCGAGGATTGTTCTCTTGCTAAAAAGAACTTGGCTTTTAATTCATTTTAATTCTAACATACCACTATAGCTTTCTCTTGCCTCATCGCCACTACCATTGCCATGGTCATCTTTGACTCTCTTGAATTACACCCATCCATGGCCATGTTCACTGGAATCGTTTTTATTCAACTCGTACCAGAAGTGCGTGGCCTGAATGTCAATTCGAGACAGAGCCACAGAGCCTTGGAATTCTATCCCTTGTGACTGGACAATTGATGGACAAGGCTGTCCTGTGAAGCAGCGGAGAGGAAGATCAGCTTGTCTTTTCGATTCCTTTACATTTGAAGATCCAGTGGAGGCTTTTCCTTCTCCAGAGCAGAAAAGACAAGTTCAATTGATGCAGGAGGCTTTAGGGAATGAAGGGATCAGGCATACTAGAAGTAGAACCTCAATCTCCATTACACTGATTTCTGCTCTTGTAATTCTTCCGAGTTGTTGGCACTTGGAAATGGAAGTTGTCCTTGTCTAGCCATTCAAGGGATAGCGGATTCCTTGGCCTTGGAGATTGAAGGAGATGAGACTGGACTGAATCTCATAAAATTTTAATTTGAGTGTGTCTTCTTGTGGGTCTTGGAGAATGGCCAGGAAGGGGAAGTCGGAATGGGCCACTGGGTGCCAGGGCGTGTAATCTCTCTCCGCAATTCAGCTACCTTAAGTAATTGCTCATGTCACCTACAATACAATTTATACACCCTGTAGTCTCTCCCTTTACTAAAGACTAAATTTTACTGTTTTGATTGTACTTGCATTGTTTGAGGTCATTGTTGAATTCTGCATTAGACCAAGTGTGATTATGGCCAATTGGGAGAATACGTTGTTGCAGAAATTGATAGCCACGGGGTAATGACGGGGTTCTGACCCTCCGTTGACTTCCACTGGGCAGAGGAAGTGAATTATTATCATTTTTGTGTCTAACAAAACAAGTTTTAGTGGTGGATTTAATTTGGGATTTACAAAGGAAGAGGATGGAGGAATTGCTCCTGGCTCATTGGCAACACACGGCATCCACCAGCCCACTTCCTCTCTGAAAACTAATAGCCATTTTACATAGAGCAAAAGTGCAGAATCTTCCCCACTTTCCCGCATCTGGACCACTGGCCAATTTAATTTAATCTTTTGGAGCATCTTGGGAATTGTCTACTCTGCAGGCATAAAAAAAAACAAAAATAAATTTTAATTTTATGAATTTTGTCTCAAAATGGATTTAAACTGGTGCCTTGAACTCTTTTAACATTATTTGCTGGAAGCCATTTTGTTCTCCATGTCAGATGTAACGTGTTGATGATTTTGATGGCCTGTGATGCCTGCACGTTCGTTTTCGGTTGATGTTGAATGGTCAGACATGACAAGACATGACGTGTTGTTTTGTGCCTTTTGGAGAGCAGCAGGGCAGTTGTGTTGTTGTCCAGAGTGCGCCTGTCCTTTCTCTCTCGATTGTTGGGTACAAGGATGATTGGAAGGAGACAAAAGATGTTGAAAAAGGAGATTCAATGTGCTGATTAGTCATTGGAATGGCGTCTCTCCCTGACTCAATTCCATCCAGTACTACATTGATGATTGAGTGTTGATTCCTTTGCCTTTGTTTTCAGTTCCCTCCTACTGACTTGCCTTCCAGTGTCACTCTCTCACCAGCGACAGAAGAAGAGACTCTTGAGTTCCGCAGTCCAGCAAGGATCCAGCGTCCACGCCCACCTCCTTTACCGCCTTGTTTACTCTCTTCCTCAGTGGAATCAATACACAATGGGTGCAAAGACCAGCAAATCAGCCAACATTTCAGGAAGTCCGAAGAAGGAAGCACTTCCGGCAGAGGCAGGAGAAAACCACCTGAACGGAGATGCCCCTGGAGCCAAGGACGAAATTATCAAGGAAGCAAACAACACAGTCAACCAAGTCCTTGAGGTAACACTCCATTCAGCCCAATCTCCAAGGAATCCTATCATCATTTTATTACTACCTCGTAAACTTTCTCCCCTCGGTTTAGTTTTCGGGTCTGAAGGAGTAATGAGTGGCACACTTCAGTGTTCAGCTCGTGCTAAGGCTAAATTTTACGACTTGCGGGTCTTGAATTTCAGAGGATGGATTTCATCCTGGGTTAAAGTTACTACCCGTCTCGCCCTTCTCGGTTAAAGCCCCGGGAATCAATGAAGGATGCTCCAGTAGACTTAACGATTATGGCGAATTTTTAGCATTCATGAGGACTCAGGGAAGGGATTCATGCAAATTGGAATATAGGGAAAGTAATGAATCCCACTTATCTTCCGACTATTTTATGCTTTCTTTTCACGGAAGAGTCCCTTTCTATTTCCAGTGCAATTTACTCACTTTAAAGGAAGGAGGGGAGAGACACATCAAATATTCGCAGGGTGGTGAGTCATGGGTACTTCCTGTTTGCAATTCACCCTCAAGTCTTTCTACAAAGGAAATGGGAGATAGGCGTTTTCAATGGAAGTCACATTCTGTCCAGGATAAAATTATTATTCATGGCCTGGTGGCTTTGGAATTTGGGAGAAAGTGAGTGTGAGGGAAAGCGGAAAGAGACAGAGGAGACTTATCTTCAACCTTCCTTTTCCAAACTTGTCAAAATATTCACTTGGAACTGTTCTCTTGTGTGCTTAGAAAGTTTAACTTTGGGTTATAAGTGAGAGAGGATATAAGATCAGTTAAATTGTTTCCTAAAGAGTAGACTAATTGTCTTATTAAATATTGATTTTAATGATTGAGATGGGTTTTAAATGATTTAATTCCTATTATTATTATATGCAGAGTGCCAAGGATGAAGTAAAGGAGATTGTGAAAGAGGCCAAGGAGGCCCTTGCCGATGCTTCGAGTGAAGTTAAAGACATTGCAAAGGAAGTGCTCAACTCCACTGCCGAAGAAAGTCCGGCCAAGGAAGGGGACGAAAAGAAGAAAGTGGGGAAGAAGTTTTCAATCCGGAAGACACTCAGTTTCCTTCGCAAGAAGGAGAAAGTGAAGGAGGACAAACAGAAGAATGGAGATGCAACGGCAACACCAGAGGTACGCAAAAACACACTTTTTCATGGCCATGGCCACTAGGACTTTTGATGACAATTCGCACTTCCTCCTATTCTTCTTCATGGAGAAACTTTTGCTGAATGGGAAAGTTAAAGTCATAAATCCGAATCCAAAGATCCTCTTCTTAAAGAATGGACTTTTGATTCCTTCCGTAAAACTTTAATTATTGTATTGAGAATTCATATTCAGGGGAGGAGGAATTTAAGGAACTAGGAAAAGTTTTGAATTTCTAATTCCAGTTCTGCTGGAGTTCTAAAGTTCAGTCTGTTGCCACTCTGGAAGAATATGAGAAAGTCGTTAAATGGAATTGGGATGGAAGGAGAGCTTTTATTTCTTTTCCCTCTCCTGCCAACTCGTAACTTGTCAGTTGGAGTTTTCTTCATTTCCAAATCAGTTGGAATATGACTGGGAGTTTTGGAATTCCAATGGAGATCTGAAGAAGGAAGTTGTCCTGTGGAATTTGAGCAGGAGGCATAAATGTTCTCTTTTTCCTCATCTGTTCGGGTGACAGGCGAAACTCAGGCTCATTCAGTTGAGTGAAAAGTCGACTGCGCCAGGGCTTGCTTTCCCAGAGGTTACACGAGAACTGAGAAGGAAATGGAAATTCTATATTTTCAATTTGGTCTTGTCGTTAGTGTGCGAGAGAACGGTGGGAGTCCCATTGTTTCTTATGGCCCTTGTTTTGAAAGTTATTCTGCTGGAAGGGTAGTCTGGATAACGACTTCACTTTTTACTCCTTTATTCGAAAGATACAAGGTTTCTCTGTCTTTTCGCACATGGTCCGATTTACTCTTTGGGGTTTGTGGGATATCAAGTGTCAAGTTTAAGCCACCCGGTTGAGAGCGGTGCTTTTAGACACTTATCTTACCAAGGGTTTAGAGAATTGGTGGGAAAGGTCAGTCTCTGTCCTTGGCATAGTTGAGTAAGTGACTTTTTAATCTAAGGGAGCATTTCTAGGTGTCAACTAAACACTCTTTCATGCTCTAAGTCTCTCTCGAACATCTCGGAATTATGAGATTGAATCCTTTATCCAACGGCCCCCGGCAGTGAAGGACACAATGGTTTAGTATACACTTAAGTAGACCAAAGGAACCTCTACTTCATAAGGGGACTGGGGCTGGAGAGACTTATTTTTATCTTATCCACATTCCTTCCAAAAGCGGCATAAATTGTGAAGCACTCTGTGCCCTGGCGACAGGAGAAAGTGGACTCTCTGCTCTCTTCTTGGACTTTCTTTTTTATCAGAACTCACAATCACCTTTCCCCTTCTTAACACAAGTCTGCATTCACAATTTACTATATGCCGGTTTTATTCTTCCTCCAGAGCAGTTGGAAGAGAATATTATTCCCCTGATTTATTCTTCGGGTGCACGTAAATCTTAATGATGGGACACTTTTGATTCTTCCCTTTAAGTCCTCCGGACTGAATTCCAGACCATATTTATTTTCATCTTTTTGTGGTTAGGATTCTCATTGACGCGACCCTTTAACAATAGACCAAATCCTGAGTTATATAACTTTTCTTCTAAAGTGCGTCTTCAACCTAATTGTCACGTCCATGATGATCCCCATCAGTGATGAGTTTGCGCAGATGGAATTAGGAGCTAAATGAGAGTATACACAGATGGTTTCACCATTTAAAGATCCTTTAGCGTCATTGCCATCATTAGCTTTTAGCTCAACATCAAACGGGAGGACTGAAGCCCCTCCCTTTACACTGTGTAGCAAGGGACTCTAATGAGTTTCCTAATGCTAAACAATTTTGGGGATTCATTGACTCGTATTATTGGGATATCCGGAGTGGAATACTCGTAAAGTGAAGATGAAGGCGAAGGGAGAGGAGAGTTGACCTTTTGCCTGACCTCCTTGACATTGACACCGATTAAGACTAGGCGTGGTTACTTGTATTCCGTCACTTTTGTTCAGGTGGGACTCTCTCTGCCCCACATGGGTTCGTTACGGTATCTTTTATTACACTTTAGATGTTTCCTTTGTTGTACTGAAACCGCCTTTTGAAGTGACCCTTAGACTCTTTATGAGTCTCCGTTTATGTCCAGGCAGCAGCACTTTGTCCAGCTGGATGAGCTTCCAGATGGGATTCTTGGTGGATCCCGGATCATGGATAAGCCTGGAATTTGGAATTCCGGGTGTAGCATTACTCTTTCATGTTGTAATTTGGCCATTTCTGTTTTTATTATTGAATTTCCGTGCCAAGCGGAGTGGTCATTATGGCCATTAACTGGGCATGCGTGTGAGTGAATGTGATTTGGAATGATGATTCCTTAATGTGGTTATGGATGACCTCCAACCACACACACAGTGAGAGAGGGAACGAGGATTTTAATCTCTTTCCAAAGGGCTCTCTCCTTCACATCTGGCACTGTTCAGACCTTATTCCATTCCCTTTGGATCCCTTTGGTTCCTGTCAAGTCTTCCTTTGTCACACTTGAGTCTCCCCTCATGAAATGTCAGAAGACCTCAAGCAATGCATTGCAATGGGGAGACTTTATTCATTGGAAAATAGTGGCCTTAAATGGTGTCTAAAAATACAGTGTACTGTCTTACTTTCAAACCAACCCCAATACAGTGGGACTTGGGCATCAAACGTCATAATCCCAAGCCCCAAGCCCAATTGAGAGGCTCATAACTCAGGAACTCTTTAGCAGAGATATTTGTAGATGCTTCTTCGTATTGCGTAGAATGGCCGCTGTTTAGTTTGGACTTTGCTCGAGTCTTAAGACCAGGAAATCTCAACTGAGCTCCTTTCCTCCTTCGCTCTTTGGTCAAAGTCGCCAAAAAGCCGCTTTTGTTTTCCTCTCCTATTGAGGGGATACTTGGTGGTCAGGATGGACTTTGCTTTCTTTCGTATTTGGAAAGATGTGGGAGAATTGGGGGAGACCATTGTCTTATTTGACCACGTGAGAGACTGAGTGACATGAAATATGAAATGGAAACATGGATTTCCTTTGGGGAATGTCAACTCTCCCTTCCTTTCTATCTTCTATTGACACTTCTATGAGAGTCAAGGCTCACTTTATTCCAAGTTCCCTTGATCACAAGTTCTGTCTTGGATTGGAAGAAGAGTAAGAGCAATGCATTATGCTCAAAATCAAATCCATTTTTCCATTTATTTGGAAACGAACATTTGGTTTCTTTGGTAATGAAGTGATTGCATGTCTCCTCGGATAGAAGGTGACTTTGTGGATTAGTTTCTCCAACTGCGACGCCACTGCGGATGTGATTACCTTCCTGACCTCCTTTATCACAGTGGCTGGACTGCTTGAATTGTACATGATTAGTCCAATGACTTCCTTCTCGGCGTCTTCCCCAACGGAATGAACAACCACAAGTTCCTTCCCTGGCTATGTTAATTTATTTTTAAACACACAAGTTATATACTGATCCCCGATCGCTTCAGTAGAACTCCACGCAGTGCCATGAGGCCTGTCGGTGATGTTCTGGTGGAGTCATGCATTTAGTCTAATTTGCATTGCATCACTGCACTCTCTGGACGACAGGCTAGGATCACCCACAACCATCCTACACAGAGTCAGTTGAGTAGTTTGAGTCAGTGGACAAGGACACAGGAAAGTCAAGTGACACTCTCAAAGGAAGCTTAAGAGAAGAAACAGGGCGGAATCATGGAGTTTGTTAGAGGAGTTCTGGGTGCTTTGGGACTCCGGTCAAAGGTGAGGATTTCTAAAGGATTTTGGATTTCATTTCTGAAAAAGTACAAGCGTGCAAATAAGTAGAAGAGTAATGGTGGTCTCATTAGTCTTAGCTGCTGGTTTTCTCCTTGAATTTTTTCATTTGGGTGAAAGCGGAGAGTGGTGATTAATTTGGGAAGGATGATCAATGGGTATTCCCTTCGTGTTGGCAGGAAGGCAATGTCGGGAGCCATGGATTTCGTTTGCCGGCGTCTCCTCTATGCCCTTAAATGGGCCTGCCGAGCATCCATGTCTCACCGGATGAGATGCTGCTCTGAATCACAAGGCTACATGACATAATTTGCAGATTGGAAGAAGTTGCCTCATTCCTCATAAGCTGATTAGGGGATTGGACTCCTTTCTTATTTGTACAGAAGAGCTAGGGAATGGCTCACCCTGACCTTGAACCCGCTGGGAATTATCAATTGACCGATTTCCCTGTGACCTCTGCCGAAGGACATGGGCTGAGACTGTGGCTAAGTGAAGGTTTGCTAGCTAGAAATGCGTTTTGTGTGACTTTAGGGTGAACCAAGTGGGTCATTTGATTTTGTTTTACGAGTCTGGTAAAATGCATTTCCAGGTTTGGAATGCAGACAGAGAGTCCCGTGCATTTCCTCGGCTCTGGAAATAGACGAGTGGGAGCTTTCACCACAGCCCCAGTTGCATGTTCCAAGGGGAACAAAGTACCCGAATTTTTCCCTCTCGGATGAGTCACTCTCCTCATTTCGGAGTTGTGATTCCGGGGGAAAACCCGGCTCTCGTTTGTGCTCATGAACTTCCAAACTTTCCCCTGCTCCACCGGCTCCTCTCCTATTAAGGATTCTGTTTTCTTTTCCGCCAGGAGCTCCATTTCGGAAATGTAATTCTTCTCCAACTGAGAAGAAAACGGAGAAAGGGAATGACTAAAATATACTAAAACTACACAGACTCAGAGGGTAAAGAGTTGAACCATGGTTTATTCAAAAGGAAGCTAATTGCTTCAAGAGAACACTTAACTTGGCCCTTCAGGAAATGACAAACATTTGATATTACAAGAAGGAAGGAGTTGATTTTTAGTTATTTGATCTGATGGTTCTCTTAATGAGTGGGAATTGTGGTGTTGAAGAGTTAGAATGAAATGGACTCCCCGTTGACTCCCTGCTTTCTCCATCCAAGGGGAAAGTGAGTAGGAAGTTTGATTATACGAGGAAACTTCCTCTATAGAATGATGAATTCTCAATTGGATTTGGTTTAGGGGAGGGTGGAAGTGGCTGGATTAATTAAATTCACACCCATTCACTGCAAGTATTGACACTCTGGATTTATTTTATGTAGAAGAAGGAGGAGGAGGCTGTTGCTGAGGGCAAGGAGGATACAAAGACCGAAGCCACCACACCGGAAGAGACCAAGACGGAAACAAGTGCTGAAGTAGAGGCTCCAGTTGAAGCTCCAGTGGAAGCTCCAGTGGCCAAGGCAGAGGTCGAAGTTCCTCCTCAAAAGGAACCGGAAGAACCCACCAAGGAGGAAGAACTCCCGCCACCACCACCACCAGTGGCAGAACCACCAAAACTCCCGGAACTACCAAAGGTATTTTAATATTCCTTATAAACGCATGCGCGTTAGAGCATTAGATGACTGATTAGCCTGGATGAGTTTGATTACTTTGGATTCTCAGGGCTGCTCTTGAGTTCCTGTTGAGAATGCTAAATTCTAATAGTTAGGCTAACAAGTAATAATACTTCTGGACTTTCTCCACGGGGGATTTGTCTGCTTGGAATGAGAATGTTGACAAGGGAAGATGCAAATGCAAATTAAATTAAAGGAAGTTGTTCCTCCAGACTCTTAATTATACACGCCTCTCCCATAAACGTAAAAATAAAATTCAAGATGGGAGCGGTTCTTTCTTTTTTTTTACTACTCCTTCTGGGATTGATTGGTTTGAATGAGGGGTTTTGATTAATGGAAGTTTCAATTGACTTTGTCTTCTGAGCTGGACGTGACTAATGTTGTTCTTGTGTTCCTTTAGGTGGAGGAAAAGAATGAGATTGCTGATTTGTCTGAGACGCTCCACAGCGTATTGAAGATCACAGAGAATGGCGTCACGGAGGTGAGTTACTCAGTATATCTCATGGGGTGATAATTAGTAACTGCAAAGGGTTCCAGCTGGAACGTTGTAAACTTGTAACCACACTTCCGCGTCTTCCCTGATGCTTGACATCCAGCTCACTCCCATTGTTTATTTGCGTAGTGAAGTGGAGAGCCAGTGATAGTTTGGGAACTCCCTTTACTTCCTTAACTGGAGCGATTTTTTCTTTCCTTCTAAAGTGGATATTTAAAGCAAGTGGAGGATGTTCAAGGGCCACTTTGCTAATGATGGTGCTCGGCTGGGTGATAATTCTGATGGGCAAGAACATGTCAAACACTCATTTGAGAGGAGTGACCATCAAATTTGGAAGGAAGGACAATGAACTCTTGGACTATACACAAGAGATAACGTTTTTTTAGGCGGAAAACTACACAATGGGAGGAGAAGATGAAATGGAGACAAAAGACAAACGTCATGAAATGTTCCTTGCATGAAACGATGAAATTTTGAGCAAAAATGTAAAATAATGTGAAAGGATTAGCTTTAGCATGAAACATTTCCCGTGGGTTTAATGGGTTTGGCCAGGAAGGAGAAATGTGTTGCGGAGGCGGAGATAATTCTCTCAAAAGAGTAAAGGAATTCGACCTTGCCTCAACTCCGCCTTGAACCTCTTGAAATATTCACCTCGGTGAAAGATTCATTTGTATTTCTAAGTATATTTCTTAGTTATAAAGTGTAAGGAGAAGTAATGCTGAATTGTATGGAATTAATTCGATTTTTTGTGTTTCAGGTGACTGAGAAGATTGAGAAGAAGATTGAGTCCAAGGTTGAGAGCATGGTGTCGAGTGTCACTTCCTCCACAAAGGAAGTCATTACGGAAGTAGTTTCCTCCGTCTCTTCCATCACTGAAAATGGAATCCACGATCATCATGAAGAGGTAAAAAGAAAGAATTGTGAATAAATTGTGGATTAATTAATTTTTGTTTTTAGGAGGAAGAGAAGAAGCTCCAATCGAATGGGACTGAGGTTGCAGTTGGAGAATAATTCCCTTCCATCCACTATAACTAAGTTCTCCACCACCACTCACCTAATCATCAGTTACACGAAGAAAGTTATTAGAATTTAATTATTATTATTATGTTGGAGGATTGTTGAAGTTCAGGGCAATGGGGAACGTATTCCCGATTTTGTATAAAGCTGTTGCGAACGAGTTGAGTGATTGAGAAATTGGCAAATTAAGATATAGAGTTTTCCTTTAAATTTAAACACCTTGGTCCATCTCTTTCAAGTGTACAGATTCTATTTTGTGTTTTTAGTTAAACTCCGTGTAATGTTTTGTCCCTTTTTGTATGCTTAAACTTCTTGGAATGAAAACTGCTTCCAACCACCTTAATCACTTAAAGCTTTCAATTCATTAGGGAAACCTAAGGGATCAAATTGGAACTGAAGTAACTTTGGTCCACTTTTTGGCAGCTTTTGATATTATCTGAATTGGCCTTGTTGAAATTCAATTAAAACAACGACAATTCATTTTCTAACGCCTTTTAAATGTGAAGTTTTTGCACTTAAAAAGAAGAAGTTTTTGCAATTTAGAGAGGGACGTGTCTGGGAATGTTGTCTAATGTGTGCTCACTTGCTTTGACTTGGATCTGAGAGTCTTCGAGATCAAAATATTGTACGGACTTTGTATACTGAAGATATTAATTAAGGTAATTAAGGCCAAAGTGTGTCGGGGGTTTTCTGATCGGAAACGACATGAAAACGAACCACCAGAACAAGCTGCTCCAGTGTCAATGTAATATAAAAAGCTAATAGTTGTATGTACTCCGCATTCTTCATATTAATTGTAACTCTTATATAGAGGAAACGACATGAAAACGAACCACCAGAACAAGCTGCTCCAGTGTCAATGTAATATAAAAAGCTAATAGTTGTATGTACTCCGCATTCTTCATATTAATTGTAAAACTTATATAGGGAGGTTCCACTCAGAAGTTAAGGTTTAACTTCCGTTTTCCACAAAGCACAAAGTGTCTAAAGTGGAACTGTGTCCGGAATTCTGTCCTCCTTGTTCATAGATTTCCCTGTTAAACTGACATATACACTGTAACTTATAAGATTGGATGAGTGTGTAATAAAAATGATTTAGGCTGACAACAATAACAAGATCAATTCCTTTGTCCAAGAGCTGCAATCTGTTCTAGTTTTGAATCTAATAGAAGGAATCGCTCCTCTAGGCGACGTAGGGAACCCTCCATTTTCAATAGTCGCTTCAACTCCTCTCCTGACCGGCGGAGTCGTATGTTTGAAGCGGCTGAAATGGAGGATCTAGTGTCCACTTCTGTCTGGAGGTCTTTATGTTCTGGCTCATGCGCATGCCGGTGGTAGACTTTTGACCTTTGGAAACTCCCTTGGTCTCTGTGGCAGAAAACTGTTCGGTTTGACCAGTTCTCTTGTTGTTTCAAGATCCACTGACGAATGGCGTTTGTCGTCACGCAGTGAAAACGAGAGTCATCCATCTTATTTGGGTAGACAAACACTCTGAACTTTCTGGAATAAGAAAGGATTATAGCCAAAGTTAAGCAAAACTGAGCTTAGTTTTGGCCAAAACTGAAAATTTAAGATGTTTGCGGATTACTTTTCTTCAGTTTTTGATTGTTCAGAAGCAGTGTTTGAGCCACCCACGACACTGATTCTTTTCCTGAACCAGATTTTACAGCAACCTGGCAGGAAGTAGGTTCCCAAGTAGAATGATTTCTCCAAGTAGTTCAAGTAACGAATCTTCCGCTTCATTACCACAAACTCTGAATCCTTCCTGCAGCCCTGTGCGGAGAAATAGAAGGAGGATTTTGATTGGTTAACACAGACTACCCTAATGAGACATACCCCGATGTCACTGACAGCCAAGCCTACGAGGAGATTCATTAGAACCATTGAGATCCCGATGAGGAAAATGGCGTACCAAACATATGCAAGAAATGGATTTCGAATCCACTTGTCAGGTGCGAATAAACCATCAAAATCCAATTCCCCGACCATCATTGTCATCACCCGAAGCAGAGCCAAAGGAATGTCAATCAACCGCATGTTCTATTATGTTCTAAATTCCAATTTCAATTCATAATTTGAAATTAATTTGTAACTCACGGCAGGGAAGAGCATGCAGTAGGACATTGTAAACGCCAGAATTAGGGAGGAGTACATGCACAAGGAAATGCAAAAGTTGAGCGTGACCTGGAAGCAACAAATTCAATTACTACACAGTGCTCCAATTAAGTCTAATGGCAATTAACCTTTGAAAACATGTCAACGTAAATCGCCAGTGACGGGAGTTGTCCCATATGCAGGAAGAATTGCAACCAGCAGAATCCAACTCCAAACTATTTTGGAATTTACAACGATTTTAGATTTAAAACTTAAACTGAATCAAGTTTTTACGGCAGCGAGAGGGAAGAGCCAGACGTGGAAGAGTGCAATTGGGTCAAGGGCGATGACAGCAGTTGCTGACATGGTGACAATCCCAACCCACTGCCCGTAATTCAGGATGTCCACAACATATGCCCAGAAGTCGGTGACGAATCGCATGAATTCCTTGAAGGCAGAGACCATTGCGCAGAATAAAATATATACCGCAAGGAGCTTCACTGGGATCCCCATTTCGCACTGGGTTGTAATACTACTACCGGAGAGCAATGAGTCTGCGCAGGGATAAGAGAAAATGAACATTGCTTATATTAACTTCATATAAGGTGGTTTTACCTTTGACTGAAGAGAGGAAAGTTGATTGGTTAGAATGAAGCTTTTCAGTTGTTCTGACTGGGACTGGACAGTCTACAAATATGACCAAGAAGAGGAACAGAATGTACCAGAACAAAACATTGACCTGGAATGCCAAGTATGCGAAATACAGGATCTTCAGTCTATTCCATTTGAGGTCAGTAAAGACATGGAGAATTGGGTGTTGGAGAATTGCCTTGTACGAGTGTACATCTCGTACTGAACTGGAGCTCAGGATTTGACATAAGAAACCCATTTCACGGTGTGGGACTCCATTGACATCCTTGTCCAAACAGCAGTCACATTTTGATGAAATTATTAAACTGAAATTCATTAAGAATTATCCTTTTGCAGAACAAAACTAAAGCCTTATGTGTCACCTCAGATCAAATCCAAGATGGAAGGATGGGTGATGTCTTTCCTTGAGATTCATTTCAATGGCACTGTCAAATATTGGCAGGATGATGTTCGGCATGTGTTCGAGTAACACGTCCATCATCGTATTCCGACTCCCGTTCCTCCTATGAAATAAACAACTCAGTCAATCATCTAATAAAGAATGTACCGGACACAATGTCCACAGGGTACTGGACCTTACCTTGCCTTTAAGGGAGCGCCATGTTTGATCAGAGCCAGTGCGACCTCTTCAAAGCCCAGAATAGCCGCAAGATGGAGCGGACTCTCTCCACTTTGATCTTGGGTTTCCATATCAGCTCCAGACTCTCCAAGAAATTCAATACACCGAACCGCTTTCCGGAAACAGCATTCGCAATGACAATCTAAAGGAAATAAAATGAATTCAAGGAGTCTTTAATTTAATTGTTTCTTACCCCTAAGGTTAGACACAACTTCCAAAACTGGAGTTCGTCCCTTGAAGTCTTGGACGTTTGGATTGGCTCCATTGAGCAGTAGCAGCCGGAGGAATTCGTCTCGGAGTTTAGCAGAAGCGACATGGAGCGAAGTCTGGTTCCTAGCACTGGAAAAATTCAAAACTGTCTCCAGTGCTACATCGCTTTGACTAATATCGCCAAAGACTTCGAGAAGGTCTGAGATTGAATTGGAGCAAATTGCCTGATTCAATTCTTCTGAGAAATCAGGGATCGACATGATTCAAAAAGCAAAAATAAATAGGGATGTCAACAGGACAGTTCCGCTGAGAATTCCCCGAAATTCCTTTTGTAACTGCATCGAATATAAGGATGGAGAGTGAAGTTTTGGTGAAAGGTAGCTTTCACCCTATGAATGGATCAATCAATAATAAGACTTCTTGAGGGTGTTATTAACTCCGTTGCTAAACGATGATGGCTGACATCGAGCATGAACGACCATTTGCCCTTTGATTTATTCATAAATTTTGTTTTCGTGAATGATTCAAGTGGAAAAATTCAAGTGGGAAAGGGTCATAAAGGCAAGGTCATGAGAAGCTAATAAAAGAAAACCACTATTACCCCTGACCTTGCTTGACTAGAAACATTGTTGCTCTAATCTTATCAACCTTTTAGAGCCTTTTAGTCTCCAGTTGAAGTAGATTGTCAAGTGGGTACTAATCCAGGGGAATTTGAACGATAACTGGGAATTATCGATCCATGACGCTCTGGTTTCTGCCCATTCCCTTCCATTTATTCAAAAGTTCTACAACGGTAGCTCATTACAAAGTTACAAAACGAACGGGTTTTTATTTAATTGCGTAAGTTTTCATAACTTCCATAATTATGGCGAGACTTTTTGATAATAACACATGCCCTTTATTTCCAGACTAGTTTGCCTTGTCTAAATAAACCGGTTTACTTCGACAAAAGGCAAAAAGGGTGAGAACCTTCCTCTTTTTTGATTGGTTAGTTGGGAGGCATTGGAGACACTAAACCATGGTCACACTGAGGTCGGGTGACGAAAAGAATGGAAAGCCAAAGGATCCTGGTCGTCAGTTGTCCTCTTGTCCTTCAGAGCTAAGCATGTTTGACACTCTGCTGGAAAGGATACTGGTCGACTACCAATGGATCTTCGTCTGTCTCTTCCTCCTTCCAATGTCACTTCTATATGACATTTGGAGCTACTTCCGGTCATGGATTGTCTTCCAACTCAACTCTGCACCAAAAAATCACACTGAGAAAGTAGGCGTTGTCCAAGCTCAAGTAAGGTCAATGTCACCCTTTAATGCCAGTGGATTTAATTCTTAATTAAATTAAAAGGTTCGCCAATGGAATCGATCTGGGAAGAAGACGATGATGTGTACAGCAAGACCAGGGTGGCAAACAATAAGCTTCAGAAGGCCCGTGTACAAGGAGACTCTCTTCAATGTCAAGGTCAATCTTGTTGACATTCTGGACTTGGACATTGCCACCAAGGTGAGGGACACGAACTTTTTATTCTGCAGTTTTGAACTTTTTTGTTCTGTAGACTGTGACGGTAGAACCGATGGTGACAATGGGACAACTCACTGCGCTCCTAGAACCACTTGGATGGACGATTCCGGTTTTGCCTGAACTCGAAGACCTCACCGTCGGTAATTGAACTCATTCCCTTATAAAGGCCAAGAACACAAGTTCTCTTTTTGTGCTTTAGGGGGATTGGTCAATGGAACTGGGATTGAAACTACGTCACATAAATTCGGTCTATTCCAGCACATTTGCAAGTCTTTCGAAATCGTCCTTTCAACTGGGGAAGTTGTCAAATGCACAAAGGTGAAATTATTCAGATCCTTTTTGATTAAAAGTGGAAAAACCAGATTTTTTTTTTTTTTTTTTTTAGGATGTGAATTCAGAATTGTTTTACTCGATTCCTTGGTCGTATGGCACCCTTGGTTTTCTCACTGCTGTTGAAATTGACATCGTCCCTGCCGAAAGGTATGGAAGTTCAGAATACGTGGAGAGGATTTCAATGAGGGACATTTTGCATTATGCATTAATTTTTATGACTTGCAGATTCGTCAAATTGGACTACTACCCTGCTCAATCGCTGGAAGAGCTCAAGAGACTCTTCAACGAACAAACGATGAAGGAAACTGGGAATCAGTTTGTGGAAGGGATCATGTTCTCAAAGTCTACGGGAGTCGTCATGGTCGGGAACATGGCGACATCAGCAGAACCAAAGAAGGTTGGAAGTTCGATATGGAAATGTTCCCTATGCTGACGTTTTTTGACGATGACGACTTTTTTTTAGCTCAATCGAATCGGCAGTTGGTACAAGCCTTGGTTTTTCAAGCACGTGGAAGGGATTTTGTACAAGAACGTCCAGGCTACAGAGTACATTCCTTTACGTGATTATTTCCACCGCCATTCCCGATCGATATTTTGGGAAATCCGGGAGATTATTCCATTCGGAAACCACTGGTTCTTTCGCTATGTCCTTGGATGGATGTCACCACCTAAGATATCTTTGCTCAAATTAACGCAGACAAAGGCAATTAAGAAATTATACGAGAGTCATCACATGATTCAGGACATGCTTGTGCCAATCAACAAATTCCAAGATGCGCTGCTCCTCTTTGATGAACAAACGGAAGTAAGGATTCTAAGTCATCAAAAGTAAACTTTTTGACCTTTTTTCTTATTTTTAGATTTACCCTATCTGGCTCTGTCCTTTTAAACTTCCAAGCAACCCAGGATTGCTCCATCCCAAGGGCTCAAAGGAAGAAATGTATGTTGACATTGGGGTCTACGGGATTCCAAAACGGACAAAATACGAAGCTGAAAGAACAACCAGAGTCATTGAGGAATATGTTAGAAAAGTCAACGGGTAAGGGGGTCATGGATTTAATTTTAAAGAGTCATTAACACCAATATTTTGCCTAGATTTCAAATGCTCTACGCCGACACTTTTATGACGAGGGAAGAGTTTAGACAAATGTTTGATCACTCGTTGTATGACAAGACAAGAATCAAGTATGAGTGCACGGACGCATTCCCAGAAGTATATGACAAAATATCCAGGAAAGCAAGGGCCTGAGCGAGAATAAATCTAATCAAGTCTTAAAATAACAAGTTCTGCACGTGCATTTTCTTTAAATTAATGACTCATCCGTTTAGCAAGGACTGCGCTCGTATGACAAATGACAACATATAAATTAATGTTTAGGAATACTGTAAGTTTGACTGGCAGGTACCTGAATTCCAGAACAGAATCAAGATCAAACTGACTTAGTTCGGACTAGTTGCCTGTAGGCTTCTCTCATCGCAAAGTCCCGTGCAAAGTGCCTTGCAATTGAGGTCACTGGCTTTGGATCAAGGTCTGCGACGCCAATCTTCATCCTATGCTTCCTCCCGTCTAAATCTTCGGCAATTTGACTCTCACCAAGGCCCTTTTTCTGCTTCATAGGCGAGAAGGTGAGCATGAGGGAGCAATCCTTTGCAGTTGCTGCGAGCAGTGAATGCTCCAGACAGAGTAGATCCATTGGTGAAAGGGAGGACGAGAGTGACAGCTCATCAACCCATTTGTCTTCGACTAACAGGCATTCTTTGCTTGGACAATTCGAACCATTGGATTGGCTGTTGGATCCAGAATGGTAAGGGCAGATCTTCGGATAGAGTTTATAGATGCTGGCAGATCCCCATTTCCCGAGCTTTTGTGCATGCAGAATCCGGGAGAGAATGCTCCCTTCAGGAAGCTCTTTGACCTCGGCATTGCATAGCTTTGACTCGCTTGCACTTTGGACGGAGAGATTATTAAATGAAGTCAACAAGACGTGGCGGATTTGTGCCTCCAAGGTATTGAATAGTTGGTGAGATTGCTCATCTCCTTTGGTTTTTGGGTGCATTGGTTTCAGGAGTGAGGTGCACAAGAGGTAGACGAAATTAATCAAGTTTCTGTAGGTTAAAAAACAGTCTTCGTAAATTAGTGGTTGAAAACAGTCTGAGTCGTATTTAGTCCTGATCTCAAGGTTAATTTGCTACTGTACCTTTGTCTATTATCTGGAGTTGAGGGGACACCAGTAGCCGCAAACCATTCGGCAAGCGTTCGATCTAACGAATCTCTTCCAGAAAGATGATCTCCATATGTCATTACTCCATTCTAGAAAAAGGGGAAAAAATTTAACCAAATGGTTCTAATGTTTAATTCAATTCTCTTGACGTACTCGAAAAATTCGGAAATTATTCTGTGGAGTTTTCAACAGAGAAAGTACAGATTCAACAATTCGAACAGGATCCCTGAAATGAAGAGATAATTGACATGTATCAGCAGAAATGAAATTTAACAGATGACACGATGACAGAAATGGACTTGGACTTACCCAGCAAAGAGATCAAGAGGGCAATATTCAGAGTGGCTAGAAGTCTTTCCCATGCTAATCTGTACCAATGACAAAAGCCACACTTGAAACCAATGCCTTATCTAACTAGTAATAAAACCTAATTACCTTAACAAATTGATTTAGGCAAAACGTACATCGACTCGTCTCCTCTCCAAGGATTGTTCTCGACCACCAGCCTTGCTTTGGTTTTACTTCGAAACAGTAGTCCACTTCCTGCTCAGAATCCAAATGAATCCGTGCAAAATCAGCATGAGCTGTGGCATATGGAATTCCGAGTTCCTTGTGAAGACGATTCGCTACAATAAAATGATATCACAATTAAGCACTACACTCATTTCAATTGACCGTATATTCGACATTACCTGGTCGGATCTTCTTTAAGTATTCGTTCAGTTCTCTGATTTGCGAAAAAGTTAGTTTCACAATTTCAACATTTCCTATAAATTCTGAACCAATGATGGGTCCAAATACTTTATTTGCAAAGTTGACTTCACGCTCAAGCTGTTGTTTCTCCCGGATCCAGTCTTTATTTGATGGTTTGTTCTGAACCATTACTTTGGGCAAACGAACAACTTGGAAACCCTGTACATCAATCATCAATTAGCCCAGTTATAACTCATTGAATCAATAAATGGTATGAAATATGGTCTGTGTAGTTTAGCTTACATCCTCGAAGGCCAGGACAATATTGCAGTTCCCTTCTGCACGATATTGACAAGGACCACGGATCTGGAGACCCTTGACTTCCTTCTTCTGTTCATCCCCACATGCCTTGTTAGCCTGTCAATTAGAATAATAATCACATTTGATAAATTGAGGTCAACTGCTGAACTTACTGAAGAGTTTACGACTACTCGAGGTTTGATTCCCACCTGGTCGTATTGTGGCACTGCCATTAAAGTCATGATTACTATTATGAGGACACTCTAACCTCCAGGTTGTTCACCAGATCTCTGAACTGCGACTGAGGTCATGTCATGGATAGCTCGTTAATTTATATGACTAGGAGAGGAAATTAAGGAGGGTTGGGCCTCTCTCTGGTGAGGAAGTGAAGTGAGCTAGAGAGATCAATTAGTCGGGGAATGTCACACGTCACAACACACGTCTATAACCTGCCCACGCAGGTTGGTCATGGCCACTCATTACACCTGACTCACCAGGGACCAATGGACAATTGACCGGAACTGTGACCCCTTCCATCAATTCTTTTTCATAAATGTTTACTTCAACATATTTAATATGTATGAGAGCCTCTGGAGCCTTACTTTTTTATGCAAAGAATACCTCGCAGATTTCCCTTACCTCGCAGTTGACCTTGAGTATGTGGCCTTGTCTTGACATGTCAAATATCTTCTGACAGGGTCCAATTCATTTCAAATTTTGACAAAAAATAGTTTCCCAGGAACAAATTACGATAATTTTTCCTGTACTAAATGACGTTAAGGGTGGCGGGGAAAGTCCCTTGGTTTTAAAATTCTTACCCCATGATTATTCCCCAGAATCAAAAAATGATCAAAACTCCTTTCTAACCTTTGACCTTCCCTTCATTTTCACGTTCATGTCTATTTAGAATATTCAAAGGAAATTCTAAAAATGAAGAGATTCATACTCGCAAAATTCATTTCATTCAAAATGAACTGTTCAAACGATAAAATAAAAGTTTTTAAATGAGTTTTTTTTAGAAATGATTAAGGTGAACTCTACGAAATGCTTCTACAGTGGTGACCTTTGACTTTTTATAGACGATTTCTTAAAAGAACATTAATAGACATTTTAACTTAAACTGAAAAGTGACTGTTACATCGTAAAGCACTATAAGCTTTCTAATAAAATCAATTGAAAAACAATCCAGCTTCTGGCGAAAATGGTTTCCGGAAATGACCTGATTTTTATCGTAATTTCTTGCAAGTGTTTTAATTATTTTGCTTCTTTCTTCAATTCCTTCTCATCTTGCCAAGAATGCAGGAATTTTGGCACTTGTATATTCTATCCAAGGGTAATCTCTCATATGGTATTTAGGACAAAGTAGTTCATTTAAAGGGCAAGGATGGGTTGTGACGGTACAAAATGGGAGCCAGTGCCAGTGACACCAGCTAAAGTGTACCGCTACACCGTTATAATCCAAATTGTAAGTCCCCTATTTAACCCAATTCAATTCAAATTGAAACCAATTGAAAATATTTCAGATTCTTGCGGTCGGTGGTCTTAATTTGATCCCAGGCTTTACTGGAGGTCCATCCCAAGCCTACATAACTTGGATCGAAATATTCTTCCTGGTTGTCACTGTTATTGCTATAATCGAAACCCTGATCATCGCAGGTCTTGTGTCATTGACATCCATACTCGAATCTTTTGTAAATTGATTTTATAGCATAAGGAATTTCTTAAATTATGGTGAAAGATGTGGTTTCACTTTTAGACTCCGAGGCATCGGATCCTGTTGGCTGTCCTACTAATTGGTTCTGCAATTCCACTGATCGTGAGAACTTTTATATTAGACCAAGATGGAGTTCCAGAGTGTATGACCACTTCCATACGCAGGAGTAAAAGTACATCAACCACAGTTGATGAAGACCAAGAACCATGTCATCAATTCATGTGGAAACTACTCCACGGGGTAAACTATTTTATATTAACTGAATGGCAAACACTAATTCATTATTCCCAATAGGGTTTGTCTATACTGAACGGAGTTCTGATGGCCATCACTGCTTTTGTGAATCCCATCAAAACCGAACACGACAGGGAGAGTACACTTCAGTGTAGATACGATAATGTTCCTGCCGCAACTGCAACTTTCTAAAGTACAAAACTGACAATGAATTCTGGACACGCTGACTTACTTCTTACGCTTCCTTGGCCTTGCCTCTTAAGAAAATTAATTCAATATGAGCATTTACAGTATTTGAATAAGAACTAATAACAAGACTAACCTTAGACTTTATGTGGCTTATTTAAATTAAGTTTTACTTTCAACATAATGTTGATATAAGAAAATCTTAGAGCGCATAATAACATTTCTCAGACGTAGTAATATCCGGAAAACGTAAATTACTGGACATATTTAGAATACGTAGACGCAGTAAATTGTGAATCTGTTTTGTTGAGAACTTTGTTAACCCAATCCAGGTAATAGACCAATTCGGTATACACTCCAGGCAAATAAGGTAAACCACAACTACATTAAAAAATAAATAAATTACGTTTAACATGGTTCTTTGAAACCTTTAAATCCTTACCCTTTGCCAAAGCTGACAATTCCAGCTAGATATTCACCATCGTCATAAGCCACCAGCGGGCCACCTGAATCCCCTCCGCAAGTATCCTTCCCTCCGGCACTGAAACCAGCCTAATGAAAAATAAATAATGAACATTTTAATACTGGTTTAATTTCTGAAATCACTTACGCATATCATTGCTTCTTCAACAATCTCATACTCCTTGCCATGCTCAGAGTACCAAGTTTTGCATGTTGAATCGGAAACAAGTGGCACACGAACTTTCTGAAGAATATTGGCATCTTTGCCATCCGCCATTTTCCCCCACCCTGACGTTTGGAATATCCCAGTGGAGTAATGGCCAAGCCTTGGTAAGGCAATTGGAGCCACTGCGGCATTGAACCTTAAAGGTTTTTCCAGTCGCAGGATTGCGATATCATGTTTGTATGTTTTATACACAAAATCTTCATGTACAAATGCCTTAGCTATGTTCAAGTGTTGCTCTGTATCCTCCCAAACAGACAATTGATGTTGACCTGCATTAACTGTGAGGTAGTGCAGGGGATACTGCTCTAGGCAGTGTGCAGCAGTGATTACATGGTATTCATCTAAAATCGAAGCTCCACAAGAGACATGGCGATCATACAGAATTGCCGCTTGATAGGGAATTTCATTCTTCTCTGCTGCCTCGCCTCCAATTATTAATGGCACTGACCATGAGCGCGGAGAGTCCTTAGTTTGCGGCAATGCTGTCGTTACAAGAATCAAATGCTTCAAAGTTATTATATAAATATAAAAAAAGCTTTAAAACTAACCTTGACTGCTGACAAGTTGGCCTACGAGCAGGATTAAAATTCCTTTCAGCTCCATGGCGAGGTGGTCAAGTATTTTGTGTACGTGGATTTGGAATTTGAATTGGTTGTTAACGATTCGTGCTGGAGATAAGGATACACCGAAATTAGATTGCAAAATATGATGATATTATCCATTTATCCTAAAAAGCATGTTTCAATTCTATCGCTACTAAAACTTAAGAGATTTAAACGAAATAAATCCTAAATGACTACAATCAAAGTCCAAGGAAATATTCTAGATCATCCGAATGTTCGTGACAACACGGATAATCATGAGGTAGGGAGTTTCAGGATGCTTTTGGGACGTCCAATTACAATATTTTGGGTTTATCATAGGCTGGATTTTTATTCTTTTACCACAAGCAATCCTTTGCTTTGTTTTCACTTTCAAAATTGTACAACTAGAAAATTACTTCCTTTGCCGTCTTAACGGGCTGAGAATAGAAATAAAACGTGCAAATGAGGTTAAAAATTACCATACAAGAACGGGGTTAACGTTGTGTTAGTACACATGTGATTTAGACTTTATGTAAATGGGATATTGCTAACACAGCTACCCTCTTATTCATATTTACAAGGAAACTCGGTGTGAGTTTCTTAACGACAATTGCTGGGAAATAAAAAATAAAACTGAATTTCTAAACGCATTGCGTAAAACGATGAGGGAATTAAAGATAATTCAATTAGTGTTGAGTGTTATGTCTTATTATTCTCGTAAGTTAAGGAAAGAACAAGGTTATGGAAAAATATATAAAAAGGATTTGCCTTAGTTCAATTGGCACAGAAGCTCATTGGACTGTTCTACGAAACAACATCTTCACTCTAACCGGGTATGTTAAGTGTACGTATTTAAAAAAAAGTTTGTACTAATTGGTGTTTTTCCAGAGTAATGGCACCCATTGAGCACCAGGATGGTTTACAGCAAGTCATGGGATTCCTCCATAAGAGTAAACTCTATAAAGCAATCCCATGCAACCCAAAGGTAGAAGCAATTATTCAGTCAACAGTCGAGTGGGGGTCAAAATACGACGTCTACAAAGCAGTTCCGGCTGAAGAAACTGAGAAAAGGTCCCACTTAACAGGTAACGTGGTTCATAAGTGTTGTTTAGTATGTTATAAGCATACTATTTTGCAATGCCTATTGATAGGAGGAGCTTACATAGCAGGACTTCAATTGCCAGAGTCAAATGACTTTGACAAGATCCTACCGGCGGCCTACCACAACTCCTGTTACATGATGTACGATGACCTCATTGACGACGCTGCAGACTTAAAGACAGCTGAATATCTTACCACATCGATGAACAAATGTATTGATGGGGAATACGTTGATGAGCCACTTCAGCCATTTGCAGATAGCTGGGTGATGCTTCCATTTACTGAAGAACAACTTCGCATGTATGGACATCACCTTAAAATCCTGTACACAAACTGCTACAAAATGTGTGAGTATCAGTTCAGTGGGAAGGCACCAGCAATCGAAGAGTACTTGATTACTCGGAGGTATGACATGGGAATGGATGCTTATGTCCTGTTCTACATGTACTTGGCCAACATCCCTTTTGACATGGACAAGTTTAATAGCCAGCAATGTACACAGTTCCGCTACCATGCTTGGAAACACGGAGCAATGGTGTTGGATGTTTTAATTTACTTTAGCAAAGACAAAGGACATGGAGAAGAGAAGAAGCCGGAACAGCGACATAAGCTAAACATTTTGAATCTACTGCAACGGTCTTATAGCTGTGACCTTCAAACAGCGATTCAGAAAGCCTTTGCTATGTTCGAATTTGAAGAGAAATGTCTGCTGGAAATGATGGAAACAAATCAGGATGAAGGATTCAAAACCATCTACGACGCAATACTATTCAGCCATGCTTGTACTTTGGATTTTGTAAAAAGGTTTCAGGAACAGAGATACAAGTAATAATTCTTCAAGCCAAATTAGTCAGTTGACTAGTGGATATCTTTCGAATAAAGGAATAAAATGACGGTTCAAAATCCAGCATATTGAAAACTAGGATTTTGAAATACATACGTCGGATCGTTGCAACTACGCGAACAAGAGAGTCATATAGTAGGCAGACTTCAAATCATGCATGTTAAAAAAGAAAATCAACGCCTAAAACTTTGAGATAGGAGCCCCTTTATCGTTAATTTCTACAAGGAAACTGTGGTTCAGGTATTTATCACCTCCAATGTCTACCTTTGGTATTCCTGACCACAATTAGCTCCTGTGTGGAGTTACCGCAGATTAAATATTGAGAGCGTAATTTAGCCCAAAGGATAGAACAGAAGAGAACTTTTGTTAATTGAACTACTGCAACAATGGGAGGTGCAGCTGGAATTGTCTTTGTTCTTCTCGTTCTGTCTTCTTTTGCTGCTTCTGAAGATGCTTGTGCTCCTGTGGACTGTAAATTTGTGATTGGTTCTCGTCGGTGCGATGGAAAACTCTATGGGAGTATGTGCAGAGTCTACACAGCAGCATGTGACCATGGTTAGACATTTTAAATAAAAGTTTTACAACGTATGTTAAAAGTATTTGTATTTTTAGGAGTTCATGACGTTAATGAATTCTGCAACGGTGAGCCTGAACTTGTGCCATTTGACCCAGACGTTGACTACATCGATGTCAACAATCCAGAAAAGAGCAAGAAATCAAAGAAGTTCTTTGGCCTCTTTTGAATAAATATGCGAAGAAATTAATAAATAAATACAACCTAATTTCAAGTTCATATAATCGTTGACCTTTGTAGGGTCTTAGTTTGTACCTTCCGTTACAGCCCTACTATGCCTCCCATACGTATTCAAGAAGCCTTGCTTACGAATGTAGCCTAATTGAAAAATGGTTCAACTATAATTAGTTCAAATTTTAGTTGAAACATCAAACATGAGTGCCGAATGTGCCAAAATTGTTGGGTAATTAGGATTTATGCAAAATCCACAAAATTAAAAGTGATTTTGGTTCCAATTAGGGCGTTATGGCTGACTATTTTTAAAACGTAGCGCATAGGATTACTGCTAAAACCCTCACACTCATAATGAAACCCGGGGAGAATTGTAAAAGATGCTCATTGCCATCTTATTTTAATGAATAATTAAGACAAGGATTAATTGATTAATTCTAACAATTTAACTGTCCGTCCGTTAAAAGTATCTTTATCGATCCTTCATTTCATCCGGGTGCGGGCGGTGGCGCGATGGCGGGCGCAGAGGAGAGAAATTTTGAGACCAGCTGATGAACAACTCAGCACCGTTCGTCGTCCTGCTTTGCTTAATTAATTAATCGAAATGACTTAATTACAAGAACACAACACCCTCTACTTCTGCTCGATCCAGTGGTAAGTTACCCACTACTAATTAATCATTTCCATAACATCTGCACATAAATGATCTTGTGTTTGTCCTCTTTCTACTTTCCAAAGTAATTAAGATTCATTTAATCAATTGACACCCTTCCGATCCCTTGATCACAGTATACTTATGATGTTTCTTATTTTCTATTCTTCAGGTTCCATTCGGTACGAATGGCAGAGCATTGGATCTGGTAACCTGGATTTATCACTTTCTCCATTTCTTCACACTGATCCAGTTTGTAACTTTGAGTGAATTGGACCAGATCAAAATGAAACTCCAACGACACGACGTTGCAATCTGGTAGAAATGCTCGTAATCAATTATAGTTTAACAATGATTTTAAACTGTTGTTGATTTTCAGCACGTTCCTCGGTGCGTCTACGATTCTCTTCTATGCTGCTTCATCCCAGTTCCGCGTCTTAGGACTGGATTCCAATAGTTCGTCATGGATCTACAGGCTCTTGGCGAATATGTTTGGATATTCGACTGTCCTCATTCCTGGCTACATCAGTATGAAGTACATCAGAAGAGTCAACTACGCTGGAACTTCTCGTAAGAACCAAACTTTACTAAACTTTTGTGACGAAGTCATTTGCTATTACTTTTCTCCAGAGCGAGGATGCCTGTGGCCACTCATTCGTGACTGTATTTATGGCCAAGAATCTGAAGTCAATGTTATACCGGAATCGGTGAAGACTGGAAAACAAGGAAACCTAGAATCTCCATCTACTTTTACGAAAACAGCATTACTCCTTTTGTACTGCTTTTCTGGACTACAGTTCAGCTACTTAATATGGGGGTTACTTCAGGAGAAAATCATCACTCAGAAATACGACGGGCAGTCTTTCAAAGACTCTCAGTTCCTGGTCTTTGTGAACCGAATCATTGGGCTTGTTATTGCAAGCATCTACATTTCATTTTATGAAAAGGGTCATGATCGACCAGCAACGAAGGCTCCGCTTTACAAGTATTCATTCTGCGCATTCTCCAATATAATGTCATCCTGGTTCCAGTACGAAGCACTCAAGTATGTGAGCTTCCCTACTCAGGTAAAAATTTTTTTTAAAAAAAAAGCTACATAATTCCAATTGATAAAGCCAATGTGTTCATTTAGGTTTTAGCAAAGGCTTCCAAAATAATTCCAGTGATGCTAATGGGGAAACTGGTTTCGAAGAAGACTTATGAATTCTACGAGTATGTGACTGCTCTCCTCATATCCGCCGGAATGGTCCTTTTCCTCGCTGGAAGCGACGATTACATTAAGAAAACTGATATTGGATCTGCTTCTTCAACTTCCGTTGGAATCTCAGGGCTTCTGATTCTTATCTGCTACATGGCCTTTGACTCCTTCACTTCCAATTGGCAAAGTGAACTCTTTCGTGTCTACAAAATATCCTCATTCCGCATGATGGCTGGAGTGAATCTCTTTTCTTTGCTACTTACCGGAGTCTCCCTCATTCAACAAGGAACCATCACTGCAAATTCCATGTTCATAATTCAGGTCAGTTTAATTCAAACCTAAATTAACTGTATTGTAATTAAATTAAATTCAGCATACGGACTTTGCGTTTGACTGCCTGGTTTTATCTATCTGCTCTGCGGTGGGACAACTCTTCATTTACTACACAATTGAAAAATTTGGACCAGTTGTCTTTATCATCATCATGAGCATCAGACAAGTAAGAAAAACAAAAAACCAACTATAATAAAGAAGTTGTTTTTTACTTTGTATTTTGCAGGCGTTTGCAATTCTGCTGTCTTGCATCTTTTTCCATCACGCTCTCAATGCAATCGGAGTGATTGGTGTCTTTGTAATTTTCTTCAGTTTGTTCCTACGCATCTACTGCGCATATCGTGTGAAGCAACTGCGAAAGACGCAAGAGGCGATATCCCTTATGAAATTGTGATCAAAGACTTGAATCCAAAGACGATCAAATGGCACGTATACACATTTAATTTATGGTTTTAGTTTTGGAATACACAAGGGAACGGTGAATTCGAAATTGAGTAGAGTAGAGAGTAATGCTTATAATTACTTTTAGTTATAGTTTTAAATTAGAGTAGTGATCCCTTTCTGAATCCAATTCCAAGTAGGATGCAGTAGAGGAACTGGAGTCCATGGAATACAAAAGTGATGGAAGTGAGGATGAGTTCAACATTGAGGAGATACGTTTGCCAGACAAGGGCATACACGGTGCCAAGGGTAGCAGGGATCGTCAGGCCCAAACAAGCTAGAATCGGGACCTGGCCTTCTGTCAAGTTCCCGTATTTCCCAATATGGAGTCGAAGTAGTTCGAGTACTAAGGTGAGGATGAAGATAAGGAGGTCACAGACAAAGTAGGAAGTTGGGTAGAAGAGGTATTGACACTTGAACCAGATGAATCCGATCCCTGCGACGTTGTAGATGAGGAGATAGTACCAGTGGAAGTACAGCAGCATCTGGAACATTAACGAAGAATGCATCCCCAATTTCAGGAAATCTGGAAAGAAAAAGTTAAGTCATTATATATTTCATTATTGTATCATGGCTGTCTAAACTCGAGCATGCGCAAGAGGAAAATGTAAGCTGAAGTTACAAGGCAGGCTGTACCCTGTTGCATTTTTTTCAGTATGTTTCCGAATTTGAGTTCCTAAGGGCCCACCCTTTTCCCTTGAGTTTCCCTATGCTTTTGAAGTTAGTTGCTATACTGCTTCCTGGCATCTGGCCAACAATGCTCTAGGGGATCCTCTGTTTTGTCATTTCCATTGTTATTCCATTGAGCAAAAACCTCCATTTCATGACTCATCTGCCAATTTGCTACACCTAGAAGCGCCACAGGAATCGCAAAGGAACTTATATTCATTCGTCGGTCATTACCTCCTCTCTGCCTGTGTCTATTTCTGACTTTTGCAATTCCTTCTTGAAGCAGAACTTGAGGTAAGCACTGGAAATACACTGGAATGCAGGAATAAACTTTTTCAATTGCTTTTCAGAAACAAGGTGAATGAAGAACTGAATAAAGATGAAGATCCAGTTGGTATTGATTGTTGCTGTTCTTCCACTCTGTAAGTTACACCGTTGTCACTAGCAACATTTTACGAAACAAAGAAGTAAGCCATAGGGCCATGATATTGTAATGGACTATGGATATGATTTTATGGATCTCATTGACATATCCATGTTTTAAGGTTTTTCACAAAGGACGCCTACAATCTCCCTAATTTCGCAAGTTCAGATCAAAGACATCGGAGGCACTGTTGAGTTGGAATGCTCCGTCCAGTATGCCACAGACTACCCAGTCATTTGGATCAAGTCTGATACAACAAACAATCAGAATCCACTTTTGATATCATCAGGGAGTACACTCATCCTCAGGGACAGTCGATTCAGCCTTCGCTTTGACCCTTCATCATCCCTCTACACACTCCAGGTCAAGGACTTGCAAGAGACGGATGCAGGCTCATATCAATGTCAGATTCTAATTGGAGTCAACAACCGAGTGACTGCGAATGTGGATGTACTCGTCCGAATGCCACCAGTCATTTCAGACAACTCTACAAGGTCACTGGTGGTATCAGAAGGCCTGTCGGTTACCCTAGAATGCTATGCATCTGGGTTCCCACTCCCAAAGATTTCATGGAGGCGGGAGAACAACGCCATTCTCCCTACAGGAGGGGCCATTTACCGTGGAAATACGCTCAAAATCCTGGCTGTCAAGTAAGGGATTACTGGATTACTTATTTCGATTTACTAACCTTCGATTTACAGTATTTTCATTTCACTTTGTCTTTAGGAAAGAAGACCGTGGGACTTATTACTGTGTTGCAGAGAACACTGTCGGAAGAGGAGCCCGTCGTAACATTGCCATTGAAATTGAGTTTGCTCCTGTAATTACAATTCCACGCCCACGAGTGGGTCAGGCATTGCAGTACGACATGGACCTGGAGTGTCACATCGTGGCCTATCCACCACCTCGTATCTCTTGGATCAAGGACGGAGTCTACTTGTCAAACAATCAACACTACAAGTACAATTCAAAACTACTAAAAAACTAGTAATAGTTACTTTTTTATTTATTTTATTTTTATTCTAGGATTTCTAACTTTGCCACTGCCGATGAGTTTACCGACACCACACTCCGTGTCATCACAATCGAAAAGAGACAGTATGGGTTCTACACATGCAAAGCGGAAAATAAGTTTGGTGAAAACGAAGCCCAAGTGGAGCTCGTGGGTAAGATTGCTAGTGTTACAGTGAGCATGTGCATTACTGATTGGCTTCTGCGTGTGATTTGATTTGATGTTTTATTTTTAGAATCGTATTTGCCCACTTGTCCACCTGCATGTGGACACTCTTACTATGGCGATGCTCCCTCCATTACTGCCTCCATGAGCATGATTGCATTCTCCGTCATTCTACTACTCTTTTAATTGGTGTGTTCTAACTAATCTTTTTTTAATCCTTACTTACCTACTTTTCTTCATTTCAGAAACGACATTTGCAAATACAAATTATCCAGTGTTGCTCTCTCTCCCGTCTGGAGCCACAAGGAGCCAAGGAACCTTAATTACTTTAACAGTCCTCCACATTCTCCAATTCAAAAGATGAAGAAAGCATTTACTTTTTGTTAACTTTTTGGAATAATTCTTGGATTGTTCTGTTTTATTTTGGATATGATTCGATAGCCTATTTTGAATTTTAATTTATTGTGATGTTGGGATATCAGCTTTAAAATACTGAATGCGTTCTCTTAAAAGAAGACTGCCTTTTTTGTTAACTCGAGTAAAATTGTCTCCTGTCACTTTGTACATCTTCTGATCTGGATTCTGATGGAGGAGATTGAGATTAATTGCGTTGGAAGATTCCTTGATTTTTGATTCCTTGCACATCCTTTTGTTTGTAAAGTGCTCACTCCTCACAATCCTTCCAAAAGGTTGATGATTAATTTTGTCGATAAGTCTAAAAGGATTGTTTCTACTTTGATTCCTTAAGGTGATTGGAATGGAAGTCAGGAGATGAATCGATTAGCTTGTCCACTTGTCACTTCCAACCAGATAAGAATAACTCCATGACAGATGAGAAGATTCGAAAATGCTATTCAGGCGCAGACGCAGTTGACATTTAGATTTTAGCAGATTCTAATTAATCTCTGAATCTGATTGGCTGTTGACTCTTTCCGCCTCTTACACGTTAAGAACCAGTTCTGATTTCAGTTTTGAGTTCGGCAGTGACACTGGGAACCCATTACCAGACTGTCCTAGTCCAGCCTGACTTTGACGCCTTGTCATCCGTCGTCACACATCACCACTCAAGTGTGATCACACAGTCGAAGGCCTGCGCCCTCGTTAGTCTTCCAGATCAGAATGAGGATAGCAACTTCAGTTTCCTTTGCAGGGACACAAACTTAATGGCCAAGTAATCGGGATCCAGTTTTCGGGTGGCCTGAAATAACAAACTTCAAATCTCTGAAGTCAGTTGATCAAAATGGAAGTCCATGTGGGAAGCGTTTACTTCTACTTTTGAAGCGACTTAGGATGAAATCTGCGCATGAGTTTTGTGCTAAGGATTTATTGCTGTACTGTAAAGTGATTGAATGGAATTTGGAATGCCTGCCTGAGCGTATCAGAAAATGAGAAATTTGCGCCATGTGAGCTTCCTCGTGATGCTTCTCGACAGAGTTCGGCGTCCTTTTTAATTCTTATGTTGGAATGTGTCGGAGGGCGAAGGTCACCTTTGTGGACTGGGGAAGAGCAACCCCCACCTTGTCCAGGGCAGTGTCCTGCTGGCTCTGGCCTCTGCCAGGCCCATAAATCCCACCACCTCAGTTCCGCATATCATCACCTCAGTCACACAGTAAGGCACAAAGGGAAACATTTATTTCACAAGATCAGAAAACCTCATGTGTCGGCACTCTTTGAATAACACA
>VNWY01000218.1:0-39151 GCA_009869845.1 Pseudachorutes palmiensis
TGGACTATTTTAATATGATTCAATTCAACTATGTTTTGTTAGGTTCCTCGTAATAAGACTGTTCAGAGTTGGTGTTTGGACTCGATGGGGCAGTGGACTGAACACTTTCTCATGAGCCACTCCCAGCAAAGGGTCAGAAATGGTAATGAAATGTCAACACATTTAGTGATACTCATCTAATGATTTATTATTTGTAGCTGCTGCTTCCCTATTGGTTTCTTTGGTTCCGAACCAACAGTTTAGACAGGGTTACCGAAGCACAAAGACTTACTCTGGCCACCACTCCAGAGAACTCATCGCACTCTCCCCAGAAGCAACACACACCCTACAAACAGTAACTCTTGTCTCTTTACTCTTCTTCACTCATCTACTAAATAACATTTTCTTTATCTTTTCAGATCTACGTGAGACTTTTAAACTTGCTCAAGCCTGCCCGTCACTACACGGATGCAGCAACACACGGGACATCCAAACTGACCTCTTACTTTGCAGTCCTCACCTACTTTACAGTCTCCAAGGCAGAGAAACTAGTCGTGAGTGGATGGGTGGATAAGGAGTGTGTGGAATTTAATTTTTCTGTTTAGTTTGGCCAGTACACAACTGACTTGTGGAACCTCTTCCACCCCAAGTTGTCTGAGCCAGCCATTGCCTGTCTCCACAACAAACAAGCTCTCTTCCTCTTTTGGCATCACACACTCATCGAATGCCCAGAAAATGTAAACAGGATCCTCCAGAACCCAGTCATCACAAAACACATTGGATTCAACTACATTCTGTATAACATTTACTTACATCATTATTAGGTCATTATTTACTTTCCTTTCCAGTGCCGACCACGATGACCAAGAGGTGGTCATGTTCAATCGGACCATGCTGCCTGCATACTACGCCATTCTGCGCATGTGTTGTACTGCATCCAGGAACTTTTCAAATGCACTCTCCAGACACCAGAACATGAATTGGGCTTTCAGAAACATTTCACCCTTCCATCCACAGTACCCAGGAGTAAGGAATTATTAATTAATACAATTAATACAACTATTATTATTATTATTATTTAATAGGCTGTTGATGAGTTGTTGAAGATGATGAAGTTGTTTGTTTCCCGTCCCCACGAGGCGACTGAGCAAGAGTTGTCTGACATTATTCTCTTCAAGAGGAACACACTCCAATTGTACTTGCAAGGATTGGACGGACGATCTCATTGGACCACTCTCGTGGCTGCATTCAGAATTCTCGTTGAGACTGTGGAAGACAGGATCTTTGTAGTCTGCAACAATGGACTCAACCTACTCTTTGATGTAAATTCATCCAATCATCAATCAATCAATTATTATTATTATATTATAATTATATTCAATGGTTGTTTGTTGTATAGGCCCTGAGTAGCTTACATACGATGCACCATGAGGCGACTGCGTGTCATGTGACTGGAGAAATGGTGGAATTGCTTAGTCTCCTCTCTGGGATCCTCCAAACATTCCGTCCAAAAGAACTCCCCGCAGGAGCATCACTCTTTGGACCAAACGAAGTGCAGATTCAGAGACTAATTGCCAACTGCAAAGACTGGCCAGAAGTACTGCGGAAACTGGCTACTCTTCTCAACACTTACAACAACCAGGAACTACGACTGGCAGCCATTGGTAAGGAATCATAATAAAATGATTAATAAATTAATTATTATTTAATTCAATTTTTAGATACTTTGACTGAGTTCCTGTACCTGATTCCTCTCGAGAGTCTCCGCACTTTGGTTCCTCTGATGATGCACTGCCATGCTGGCTATGGAGGGGAAAGCTCACTTGGGTCTGTCACTGGACCTTGTTTCCCCAAGAGGAATTCCCACTCTTCAGGACCAGTCTCACTCAAACACTCGGCCAGACCACCAAGGCCAATGCTACAAATGTCACTCATCCACATTCTCAAGGAAAGAAATTCAAAGGTAATCAACTCACTCACTGAATAATTGTATTAAACAAAGTATCTTTTGTTTGTAGAGCCTTGATCCAGAGTACGAGTCTGGTCTTGTTGATTTCTACAGCCCGTACCACGGACTGGTTGACTTGATGTGTCGCTTTGCTTTCATGAAAGACTTTGTAACTCAGGAACTGGTCACTCTCTCTGCCATGTTGGGACATGAAGGACTCCTCCTCAAGTTCAATTACTTTCCCAAACTATGGCTAGAAGTTCACAACTCACCTGTAAATACAATACACCTTCTATTCTCATTATTATTATTATTTTATTATTTAATTATTAATTGGATTTCATTGTTTTGTAGCACATTGACCCAAAGTATTCCTCCATGCTCATAAACACAAGCTACTTTGGAGACTTTGTGGAACTACTCCTCACACAGGAAAGGGCCTCCATCAACAGTGCTTACAATTACAACTTCCTAGCTGCATTCCTACCAAAGGTAATTGAATAATAATTGATTATTATTAATTGATTATTAATTGATTATTAATTGATTATTAATTATTTATTGTTTAGGTGTATGAGAAGGTTGTTCCTATTCCGTCCATTGCAAAGGCCGTGAGTGTGTGCAGTGGTGACCTTGAGAAAGTGTTGAATGGAAATGTACGGGAATTGAGTGACATTTACCTCAATGTCTTGTCAGATGTAAAGACTCTCGTCCTCCTCTATTCTCCTGCAACTTATGGAGGATCATTACTACCAAATCCACTCCCACAACCAGCACTCTCTTCTGCCCAAGTACAACGACTCATCACTCCTCTCATCAAACACATCAAGAACATTGGAAAAGAGAAATTAAACAAGGCACTTCGAGGAGTACCACAAAGTAAGTAGTGTACTGTTACTGTGTACTCTGTTAGTATGTATCTAATAATGATTGTGTTGTATAAGGTGATGCTGTACCGAGGAAGAAGCGTCGTCTGAATGAGCGTGGTGATGTGATAGTTGAGGGTGTTGGAGAGACTGAAGGGAAAGTTGGTCTCCAGTATGAACTCCTTCAACTCCTCATTGTGTCCATGGAGAACCTCAACGATAGTCTCACTCCTTTGACTGAAAAGAAGGAAGAGAGTGAAGGTTCTGGAGTGGTGACTGGAGTGGCCTCTCCTCCTCCTACTGAGGATAAGCCAATGGAATGAGAGAGATAAAGTGCCTATAATCCCCATCTCTATTTTCAAGAATCCACTCAAGAATCCACTCAAGACTCCACTCTCATTTTCTTACTCTGCTGTGTTGATTTTTACATTTAATACTGTATTAGTGGAATGTAGTGGCTAGTGGTTAGTCTCTACTTAAAATTGTTACACTATGCACACAAAGAGTAAATTAGAGTAAATGAATTGGTAAACAAGGTCACTTGTCAAAGGGAGTTGTGGATGTTGTTTGTGTTTGTGCAAGTTGGTCTTCCCCCTATGAAGATGAGGTTCTGTCCAGAGGGACAACTGAGGTCATTTGCTAGTGCGCACTCTCCATCCAAGAGGATCCAGTCCCTTGAGTCCAATTCATTCCGGCTGATGGAGCTCTGTTCCAGGCATGGATTCAACACACACTCTCCATCCTCACTCAACCAGTAGTCCACCTGGCAGTAGGCCTGGAATCAATTCAATTATTTTAAATAGATTATTATAAGTTTATTAGTTTATATGTAATGGATGTAATGGATTTACCTGTGTGTATGGATGGTAGCATTGATTGGTTGGTGGATGGTGGATGAGTGGTCTGTGGTGTAGTAGAGTTGGTGTACAAGTGCATTGTCCAACCCCCCGTGTCAAAGGTCGAGGTATAAATATCATTGCAGAGCCACAGGGTCCTCTCCCTCCCACTTCCCAGCATTTGCGACTGATTAAGTGGAAGCGGTAGATGGGTAGGAGGTCAGGAGGAACTCCAGGGCAGAGGAGTGCTCTAATGAGGTCACAAGAGTTGACATTTCATTTATTAGTTGACTATTTAAGAGTGTTTACCTGAATGCCAAGTCCCTCCTTGTTTGTTGTGTTGATGAATATGATGAATATGATGATGTTATTGTTAATATGATTGTGATTGAGTAGAGTGTTCCTTCCATGTCACTGGTACCCTTGGCCAAAGTGTCCAAAGTGTCCAAAGTGTCCAAAGTGTCCAAAGTGTCCCTCTCCTATTGCTATTATCCTTGTCTTATTATTGTCCATCTCCATCTGCTCATCATCATGGGGAAGTCCAGAGATTACTTACTTTACTCTACCTCCAATCAACACCTCTCAAAAGAAGAAGAAGGACGGGTTTGCGTTTGTTAGAAAGGGATCAACAAAGTAGCTGAAATGAACAACAAACAAGCCACTTTCCCAGTTGACTAATAAGAAGAATTGTATCAAATGGATTCTTCTTCATTTCATCTCTTTATTCCAATAACATTGTAATCTTTAATCTTCATTAGAAGACTACCTTAGAAAAAGAGTCTAAGAATGTTGAACAAAAGGGTTCTTTATTTGACTTATCGATGAAAACAGGAGAATTTGTTTGAAATGTTGTTGATGTAACTTTTGGTTGTGTGAATGACCGACCTTCACTTTCTTCCTTTATATTCTCCTTTTAATGTCCTTTATCCGATGATTCTCAATAGAAAGGGTCAATCCCCCCATCCATCCATCCCTATATAAAAGTCCTTTGAATCATGGAGACTTCATTTCAAATAAGAATTCAACACTCTCATCTCAAGAATGGTTTCCTCCAATCTCATCATCCAAATCAATCTTCTTGTAATAAAATAACATTTACTAAAGTATTGTACAAAGTATTGTACAAAATGTGTTCATTCTACAGGTCTCTCTGTTCACCATGTCAAGAGGAATTCCATTGGTTGGAGAAAATAAATCTCCTCAAGATGTTACACCACAAGTACCCACTGGGTATGGTGGAGGAAAGGCTTTCCTTGGTGGTCTCCTTGGAGGTAATTAAGTTTAATTCATCTATTAATTAGATTAATTAGATTAATTAGATTGGAGTAAGAATTGTTTATTTGTAGGTGGATTAGGTGGTACTCTTGGTGGTGTAGCAGGACATGAAGCAAGTACTCTTTTGGGGGCACTGGGGGCAACAATTGGTAAATAAAACTATTAAATACACACTCCTCTATACATTCTTACTGCAATTGTTGGTCCTTAGGAGGTGCCTTTGGGTCATACGCAGAGCCTGGAGGGAATGGATTGTCTGTTCTAGGGGGTGCCTTGGGCGGAAGTCTAGGTTCAGGACTACTCATCAAATACAAGGAAGAAATTGAAAAGATTTCTCCATTTACAAGGAACGGCCCTTCAAACAATACTCACACATCACTACTATCTCAACCAATGGAACTGGCAAAGGAATTGACAAAGGACGTCCTATCAGGGGGAATCAACGGAACCATGGACATTGTGAACAAAGTCACAAATCCCTTGGGGACTTTAAAGGGAGTTGCAGTCACTGGATCCAAACTGTTGAGTGGACCAGTGGACATGGCCAAGGGGGTTCTCCCATTGGATGTTGTGAGTGGTAGAATGAACAGTACGTTGAACCTTGTGAAGAATCCCTTGGGAGTGTTGGAAGGATTGAATGGAAGTCTGCCTAAGCCATTAGATGGAGTTGGTAGTTTATTGACCCCACTTGACCTTGTGAGAGAAAGTAGACAGTTGGGTGATATTGGATCCATTGGATCCATCCTTGGTAAACCTTTGAGTTTAGCTACAACTGCAGTTGGTAGTGTTGGTAGTTCTTTATTGAACTTTAGTTTCCTTGGTCCTCTCTTGAAGCCAGTTGCTGGTATCCTATCTGGTGGTATGTTGGGGGCATATGGAGGAGGGATTGGATCATACGTCGGGGGTTGGATATTCGATCTAATACACAATACAATCTCCAATATCATTTAAAATGAAATACTAATTCTGCTGGTAAGAATTAGTTACAAACTAATTTAACAGAACAATTAATTATTAATAAATTATTATTTTAAATACAAACACAATTGAGACACTTTCCTCTCTTTACCATCCAAGACACAAACCTCAACCTCTTCTGTCTCAAGTATTCTCCATCTTTGCATTGAGTGTGTTGGATACAGACATCTAGTTTATTCATAAAAAGTGTACACAATTGTACACAATTGTACACAATTGTACATAGTTGTACACAATTGTACATAATTGTTATTAGTTGAACTACAAATGAATAAAAAGGAACAACTGTACAATTACATTACAATTAACCATCTATTCTCATCTTATCTTATCTCCTGTCTGGAGGCTGTGGTGGGGAGATTGCCCTCCACACAGGCACGACCTTTGTGTCTGCCAACAAACCTCCTCCAAGAGTTCCTGCCAAGTTGGACACGGAGAGGGCAGCAGGGGTGGGTGGGACGACGCGAGGTCGAGGGATGAGTGACTCTGGAATACCCTTTGTAATAACCTTCTTGCAAGGAGAACGGGCAAGTCTCCTCATCTCACCTGAAGTCAACGTACGACGAATCTTTCTACAAATCAAAACAGTATTAGGTGAATATCCACTTACTTTACATCCATCAATTGACTGGTTTACTTGGAAAGGTCTGTGGAGGCAAAGTAGAGGTCGTCTGGTGCATCCATCCAGGAAATGATTTGCTTCCTGGAACCTATGCGAGTCACAGTAGCCACTTTGGCCTTGTTCCCATTCACATGACCAACCACTGCACGGGCGTTGAGAGTGAGTGTTGTACCAACAGCAGGAAGTGATCCAGCCAACAGAGGAAGCGGAGATCCATCCCTGCTTCGAGGTGTAGAGTCCAATGGACACTCCCATGCCAATCGCTTCAATGGGGGAACTACAATAATAATACAATAATAATACAATAATAAATCCACAATTAACAACATTGGCCAATGAGTCTCTCATTCCCTTACCTTCGTTCCCATTGAGTTCCTCATATGCTCTCTTCTTGAGTAGTGTTGGGGACAACAGGCCAGAAATCACACTCGCAAACTTCTCTGGAACTCTCTCGTAAATTAAACTCCCATCTACACACAAAATGAAAAAATAAAATAAACTTTTACTTGTACTCTCAAGCCTTGTTGTTACCTGGTGCCTTTGGTGGTTTTGGATATGCTTCCCTAATGGGTTTTGGTATCTTTGACTTGTCACTCAGAATGAGCCACTCTGGAGTGATCCTTGTGTTCTGCCCGAGAGTGTGCGCAATCTCAGAGACCTTTGCATTCCTCTCTCTTCTCTTTCGCCCAGTCACGAGGCTCTTTAGTTCATCAACACTCTTCCCTACAACTGCTTCTCCACCTACATAATAAACAAAATGACAGAGAATGACAATGCAGAATACACAGAATGTATAGGATGCAATTAGAAGAATATGATGGTTTGCTTACATTCTTGTTTGATGAGGAGGACGTTGATTGGCCAAAAGGGACATCGAGTGGCATGTCTTGGTTTGAGTGTCTCTGAACAGAGACGACGAGCGACTCGAGTCATGGGTGTAGTGTGGAGGTAGAAGGCTGTGCGGGTCTTCATTACAGGCCGAGGAGAGCCTGTGCGCATTGCAAATCCATGGGAAGTGGCGTAATGTCGAGCCAACTGACTCTTCATCTTGAAATCCTATCAATGAAATAATCAATAAGTAAGAATAATAAGAATAATATTCTTGTAACCTTTCCACATCCTGGTACTGCACATCTGTGTGTTCTTTGCTGTAGAAGTCCAGTGCTCCTCTCTGCCGGCTGAAGTTCCCCGTCTTCAGAAGTTGATCCTTTTCCCCTTTTAATCTCCATCTCCCCATCAACTAAAACATTCAACATTCCAGATGAGACTGTTTGTTCATTTGCATTCTGTTCATTCAGTTGTACATAGTTTGTTTGGGTGTTTCATCCCTCCGTATTTCCTCCAGTAATTCCAACAGTGGGAACAGAGTCTCGCCTGCATCCCACTTGGACCAGTCCATGCAAACCACTGCGAAGAAACAGTTTCTAACAAACACAAAATCATAAGACACAAAGTCATCAGTTTTAATTTATTAATTTATTAGTATATTAGTTTTGTTGTTCTTACGAGCGCATGACTCGCATGACTGTCCCTGGAGTAGTGGATCTGGAGTAATGTTCCCATTGACCATCTTATTCCCAATGGATAACAAAGCAGCAGGGTTTGACTTTGTGCTAAAATGAATGAAACATTGGATGAAATAAGAATGAATTCTAATGATTAAACTCACTAGTTTGGTATGTAGACTTGTTTCAATTTGGATTCATTCTCTGCTGCTTTGACCCTCTTCTGTTGGACGTATCTGTCTGTTGTTTTCCACATGTAATAATACTCTACAATGTTCTTTGCTGTCTTCCATGGCAAGTAATCAGAACGAATGTCAGTAAAGTCCTTTCCATACTTTTCAAGGGCCTCCTCAAACAAGTTAGCCTACAAACAATACAATACAATTAGAATTAAGAATAGAAATGTTACACTTTTATTCCTTCATTTCTTACTTCAGAAGCTGACCACTCTTCAATTTCGTCCCTGCAAAGGAGAGGCCCAGTGGAGGGAACCAGGTCGGAAAGAGCTTCCGTCAGGTCGTAGCTTTTCTTGTGCAAAGTACTCATTGCATGGAACTGAAATGGATGGAAATTAAACACACAAAATCCATAATAAAAGTACTACTCACAAGAGTGACGTCTCTGGATGCTGCTGCTGCACTCATGTGGAGACTTGGTTGTTTGATGGAAGATGAGCAGTCGAGGGCCCTTGCAAAAGTACCCACAGATCGACTGATGACGAGGAATTGGTCTATCTGCTTGTCAGTGAGTCCATGACCAGGGGTCCACACAAGGCTCTCCAACTCAGTTAACTCCCGTCCATCAGTTTCACCTAAACATAAAAGTAATTTATACAAATCAGCTTCACTCTAATTGGATTATGAACAGACAAGTTGTTGGTTGTGCTTAATGGGAATAATGTATAAAATAATAACCTTCGTTGAGTGTAGTTTTTGGTGTGTCTGCCTGGTACCTTTGCCCCACTCGTATTTCCCCCCTGTCAGCCAAGAGTGTCTTTTGTTGAGGGTCAAAAACCAACGAGTAGTAAAACGTATCCTAAAAACAAACAAATGAGAGCAATTCCAGTGGATTCCAACCAATGTTTAATCCTTGCCTCTTTGTTGATGTATGAGAGTAGTGACTCTGTTTCATTGAGGAGAGTGACACTGCACTTGCCTCGAATCTGTGTAGCTGGAACAGTCTCCACTTGGCGGGAGAGAAAGAGTTCCCTGTGTCTCAGTAAGTGTCTCTCACGAACTCCCACACCAACAATCTCCTTTCCTTCTTCCTCCTCCAAGGCACCTGCAAATAAAACCAATGAATGAAGAGTGATGCAATGAGTGCTTTATTTGGATGATTGTTACTCTGATGTCTGTCTGCGAGGAATGTGAGTGATGTAGGGAGATCCCTTCTCCTGAAGAAGCACATGACCTTTGCCTCCACCGTCCCAGTGGGTGACTGAAACAAGAATAAAATTCATCAACTGAGAGGAAGGGATGAAGAGAGTGGAGCCATTGGATTAAGTTTGTTTCTCATTAGACCAACTACTTGAACTTCCTTTTCCTCAGAACTTTCTCTGTGGATGTCTTTGTGAGTTTTCCTTGTGAAGTGATTCGGGAGTAAGAAATCGATAAATTAGAAAGGAGAGAGTGGTGTGTGAGTAGTCTTGGAAATGGAGAAAGATTCCCATTCCATCCACCACCTACACTACACTCTAATTGGAAACGAAAACTCACTCTGCTCCCTTACACACCAAGGGCACCAGGGCAGCAATAATGAACTATACTCCCTCTCTCCCTCTCTCCCACATTGACATTATATCCAATACAATTAAACTAGTCTTCATTCAACAACAGTCTAAACATCATTTCATCCCTTTGGCTAATCCACACGCTTCCTTTTGACCCTCTGAGTATCCATATGTGCTGGACTAGATTAGAAGAAATGTTATGTTATGTGATAATTTGATTGATGACTCACTTTGTTGAGTTCTTCTATTCTCCTGACATGGTATGGGGATGTGGATCCACTCTCAAAGTACACGTAGTCTAAATATGAAACAAACAGAAGGTCATTAGTTAAGGAATCAAGTCAAACTTATTAGTCTTAATTGGATGGTCTAATGGTCTCTTTTATGGAATGGTTGATTGGACTGATGAGAGGACAGCTGCTGGACACCGGTGTCCATTTGAGAATGGCCGGAAGTGTTGTCATTTGTGCTGAATGAGTCTATTTGATTGATTAAATTGTATTGTTCTTACCTCCTACCCTGTACATGTTGTTGGATGACATTTGTTTGTTGTTGATGGGTCAGCTGATGACCTTTTGAATGGATATCTGTTGGTGTATTTCAATTGTTAATTGGTTGTGTTGGATTGGTGTCATTCACTCCTTGCCCTCCACAAACACAATGAAATGAGGAGGAAAGAGGAACCAACAAAAACCACAAGCCAAGGGGTCACACACAAAGGAAATTAACAAGAACATGGCAAATGAATTCTGATCACATAGTTACTCTACCCACATTAAATCAAATGTAATCAAATAGAGTAGTCGTTGATAATTAATCAATTGACATGAAAAACAGACAATGCAATGCTAGATGCAATAGTTTAATAGTTGTTTAATCAACAACTATCAATCATCTAAATAGCTAAACTAAATAACTAAACTTGCAATTACGTTTATAATGATGAATACACACATAAAATGGCAGAGATTATACTTGGTGTTGAGCAAAACTATTTAGACATGTCAAGAGTTATGAGTGTAAGGTGTGACATTTAAACATTTTGCAATGCTCAATCTTGACATTTGACTCAAACACGCATTAGATAAAAAGTCATGTAGAATCTACTAATTACGAGAGGTCATTCAGTCACTTTTGCAAACATATTGCAGAAAAAAAGTAAACTTTATTCTGAGCCCAAAGTTAGGTGACTAATATAACGCTTTAAAGTGGGACCAAGAGGAACTAACACCGGAAATCAGAACTGAAATCGTTCCAGTACTTTTGTATTTATTAGTACGAGAGACAGAACAAAGTATAAACAAGGTTCTGTTACATGATAATTCTGTTGACGTCATTTGTGTGTGATCCCTTATATGAGGATATTCAGAAGGGTGCCTTTAAGTACCCCCTTTTGCCCTTTTGATTAAATATGTGTTGATATAGATTGTTGTATTTTGTTGTATTTGAATGTTTTAAAAGTAAAAGTTTTTATTATAATTTCTTATTTATAGGCACACACCTTGGACTCACTCAATAGAATTAAGGCTCACTCTCTCAATAACCCAGTGCTCTGTTATGGATATAAATAACACAACTAATTCCTATTTAGTATTGGCACTTGCAAAGGAGACAGGGACTATTTCTCACATTATTTCTATCAGATACGGCAAGGAAGTCTCCTCACCAACTACATAAACTTCTTACATTTAAGAAAGGAAGCCACTTTGTGATTCATCACTCATACAAACCTCACAAACCTCACTGGTCACGGCGCTTCTTGCACAGATCAAGAGGGACATCTAAACAATACAAATTATTAGTATTATTATTAGTATTTCTTTATTTATTTCTTTATTTATTTCTTATTCTTACCTGGGTAGGTTTCAGGGTGCTGTTGAGGTAGCAGTGGGTAGTCCCCTCCTCTTCCTTGGATCCGAGAGGCTAATTCCTTCTGAGCTTCTGCCCAATGACCATCCTTCTGACTCAGGTTCATCGGCCCTTCAGTCGGAGGAGAGTAAGGGACTCTTCCTCTTCCTCTCCTTCCTCCTCCATCCAACACCAACGATTCAGCTGGAACACTCAAGTTGGGTGCATTGGAGAAGGCATGCGGAAGAGAAGGCTGCGACGGAAGGCCAGGGATGAATCCAGAGTTGGAAGCCAAGCCCTTTGTTTCTACGTAATTCCTCCTGGGGGGACCTTCATACGGACTATTTCTCTTCCTCCCTTTTCTGCTCCCCCCTTCTGGAGTAGTGGGATTCGGAGGGTGAGACGGAGTGGGGGACGGAATGGGATCAGAAGTGTCCAGCAAGTGACGCAGAAAGGAGTTTTTGTCTTCACTTCCAAAGGGGGACGAATGTGCTGGGGGTGCAGGAGGATCCTCTCTCCTCTCCCCACCTCCAAGACAGGCCGTGATGGCGTAGGAAATGGCCCTGGACAAAGCATACTGCTGCTGCTCCTCTGCACTCAGCACAAGCTCCTCTTCTTCCTCTTCTGGCGGAGTACTTGGCTTCACAGGGGGAGTAGTTGGTTTCGTCTTCAACGGAGAGGCCCTTCCTCCCTCACTCGATGCTCTAGCTCTTGTTTTCTTGTGGTCATACACAACTTCCTTGATCTCAGGGGACTCTGCTGCTCTTTTGGAGGAAATTCCTCTAACTGGACTCGAAGGGACCTTCACTGGACTACTCCCTACCCATCTCAACTCATCTACGTCCTTTGAACCTCTTTTCCTGTTTGGGCACTTTGACATGCCGAGTGGAGGGGTCATCCTTGCACTCTTCTTCAAAGGGACTCGGGCTTTCTCGAGAGATCGGAGGGAGTCAGCTCGGAGACAGTCTGCCACAGAGTGAATGTCCTTCCTCCTTTTGATCCTTTTGATGTGGATTCTCCTCCGTGGCTCTCCACAGCTGCACTCTTCATTTTCCACTGCTTTGGAAAGGGAGGAGGGGATGAGTGGAATGGAGCACTTCCGCTTGTGGTGATGACCGTGTGAGGACAGGCAGGGGGAGGCCTTCATGAAAAACTCCAGAGTTCGTGAAATGGACTTCTGAGGGATGCCTTGCTTCCTCCAACTCTTGTCGCGGGAGGGAGGTGACCCCGAAGAAGAGGGGGCGGAAGAACCCTCGTCTGACACTGGAAAAAGAATTGACATGACAAAATATTAATTTTGTTTTGACTTTTGTGGCTCTTAATTAAATGTATTTCTGCCACTTCCGTAGCCCATCTGGAGCCCTGCCCACGGCATTTATGGTATACGGCAGCGTCAGCAATTAAGAACATTTAGGGTAATTAATAAATTAAATTAAATTTTTCTTACTGTGTTCTGTGAGTCCGTTGGGCGGATGAATTGGGAGAATGCCAGTGGAGCAGGGTATGCGTACTTCCTTGGATACTCTGACGAGATGCCTCGTGTCACTCTTTCCTTTCGTCTTCATCCACCTTCTCCCTTGACCTTCTTCGCAGTGTGACAATTCGAGGCAGAGAACTCCTTCTAAAGAATAAGACCCTGGTTAGGAGGAGAGGGAGGAAGGGAAGGGTTGCCATCACCTTTGTAAAATTCTAGTCTACCGTTGTATCGAAGTGGTTTCCCAGGTCCAGTGTCCGCATCGTTTGGTGGAGTGAGAACCCCATCTGGGGTGGCTCCATTCCGTGAACAGATTGGCTCGCTCTCTTCCCCACTGCTGCTTCCTCCACTCCCTTCCGTAGAAGACTTCTGGACAGAGGGGCTTGGGGACGGACTTGTGCTGGAACAGGGACTGGGACAACTCTTGTCTTGAGTGCTCACTCCAGCAACTACCTCTGTCGAACGAACACTCACGTTCTTGGGGTCCTCAGTGCTAATAAACAAATGTTAAGAAAAGATGTAATTTATAATCCATAATTAAGTGGGTAAATATGCTTACATCATGGTTCCCCTATGTGTTTATTTCAGTCCATTGTGTGTTGAGTGGACTGAGTATCCAATTAGTGTTGATGTCCAGAGTCCCTGTATAAAGGTATAAAGGTGTCAAGGTGTCAAGACCAGAGTGATTAGATGATTGACATGATGCTGTGCTTACTTGATTGATTGTTGTGATGAGTGTTTGTTGTTGAGGTCGTTGACTGGGTCATAGGTTGGTTGGTTGTGAGTGCCAGTGAGGAATCTCCATTCCTTCTCCGTCCTGAATTCTGAATCAGAGAAACCAGTCACTCACTCGCTTCCTCTGAACAGAAACTACAAATGGAAAAGCGGCAACCCTGAGGCCGGCATCAAACAACCACTCCACGAAAAACAAATAACAGCAAACCATACTCACACAAATCAATCTCAACTCAATTACAATCAATTAATCAATTGAATTATATTCAAAACACTCTAAAAACAAACAACATCAGCATATCATCTCTAACTCAAAAGGAATTCCAGAATTTACAAAGATTCATTTGACTTTAATATCCACTTTTGCAAATGAAATCTATATCGTCAAATAGAAGATATGCAATTTATCCCGTTTGACTCAAATATTAATATTATTCTTAATATTAATTGGTCAATCAAATAATCTGATAATAACAAAAAAATATATTTGGTCTATCATTATTAGTTTCTGTTCCTGTACAAATCTCGTTCCACATTTAAATTGTGCAAAAACTAAAAATAATTCAAAGTTTGTAAGTATAAATCCCCCCCCAGAATAAATCCTTTTAAAACAAATCTGTTTTAAGAAACGACGGTTACAAGTTTTGCATGTGGTTAATTGTATTCTTACAAAGAAGGTTTAATAATAAAAGAAAAGAAAACGAGTTGATATGATTTCTAGTTGTAATTCTGTTGTTGAATGGTTTAATTGATGCTGCTCTCTGTTGTTGCTTGAGAATGAAAAGTGGAGACGGAGGAAGCAGCAGGCCTGAAATTCCTGGTGGTTCATTCATTGGATTGGAGGCAGCTGCGCCTCTTGGACTCCAAAGGCGATGGATGACGAGTCTCGTGTAGACAATGATGAGGTCATTCCACACGCACAAGGTCGGGTCATAGCCATCGGTCATAAGTATGACTTGGTAACTCATCATACTCTGCTGAATTCCTATGAACACTGTCACTTGTACTTTAGAGTATTGTTGTGTAAAAGTGACATATGGCATATGGCACACATTTACATGCTCATCCAAACTAAATCTTTACTTTGGAATTTGGTGGAATGGTTCATTTGGATTCTTTTGCGTAATTCCTGTTTGTTTCTAAAGTGCATGGATGCAGAGAAGAGGTTCATTTGGGAGGTTGTGATCCTGCCATTCTCCCTCTTCCTCATGGCAAGAGAATGTGGTCCTCTTTTCCCATTATATTCAACAGAGATCAACAAAAGGACTAAAGGACTACATCGCATCATGGGAATCAAAAAACAAACCGTTTTCACTTTCTCCAAAAACTCACATGCATCAACACGCTCAATCACAATCTCATTCAGTTTCATAACAAAAGTTGAAAATTAGCCTCGTGCTCAATTAAAACTTACAAAGAAATTTTATATTATTAACTCTATTTTCAAACAACTTGTCTGGTAGGCTTCATTCATTGTATTTAATACAATTTTTGAAAACAAATTAATTTTTATGGAACGTGAGATTTACGTTTGTAGTTAGTTTGTCCTATGTTGCGTGTTTTGTTTGTGTTTTGAAGAGAAAGTTATTTCCATACACTCACACTGTAGTATTTATACAATTCTTTTCAAAGGAAATCCAAGGGAGATTGTTTTAACCGACCCTTTTAACTGGAGAATTGTTGTGTGAGATTGAAAGTGGTACTTTTATCATTGTTTGATAATGATTGTGCACAAATCAGAACTCGATGCTTTGATTAAGTGAGTTGTGAATGAAGACTAAAGTGTGTTTTGTATTTTTGTGATGAGTGACAGAATATATTTTACTAATAATTTTAATAACATTTACATAATTTGTAATTGATTCCGGAGTGATGAGAATGTATTGTGATGTGCCCATGTATGATGATGTATGATGGAGAAAGGTAAAATTCATTTTATTTTGATGTTTGTTTCTACTTCCCACGCTCCCTTCTTCCTTCCTCCTCCTCTCCTCTCCTCCCTCCCTCCCTCTCTTCTCCTTCCCTGCTGTTGGGGTGTGAGTCTCGGCACGGGACATTCCGTGGGAAAAGTTCACACGCGACACTCCCATCTCTCTACTCTATCCAACAACCACAAAACACACAAAACACACAAACCACCAACATTCAAACACAACTCAAAGCTTCACTTTACTCACTCACTCATCACATCACTCTCCCTCCTTCCTTCCTTCCTCTCATTTCATTATCATTACTCCTCTCATTTTCAATTGATTCAATCAATTAATCACACAACTAACTCTACTCATGGCCACCAGTTCCAGGCGACGGGTGGTGGAGGTGGACCCTGACGAAATGGAAGACTTGGCAAACGTAGAGTTTGAAACAAGTGACAGTGTCACAGTCATCAAGAATTTTGATAACATGGGACTCAAGGAAGACCTCGTCAGGGGTATCTTTGCATACGGTAAGGTCAACAGAATAAATATAATCCAACCAAATCAATAAATCAATTCTTCTTTCAAGGTTTCGAGAAGCCTTCTGCCATCCAGCAGAGAGCAATCAAGCCAATCATTGGAGGGAGGGATGTCATTGCACAAGCACAGTCTGGCACTGGCAAAACAGCTACATTCTCCATTGGCATTCTCCAATCCATCGACACAACGCTCAGGGAGACACAGGTCTTGATTCTATCACCAACAAGGGAACTAGCAGTCCAAATTCAAAAGGTATCCTTTCATTTTAAAACTTAAAAGTAAATGGAATTGAATTTGTGATTGATTTGTAGGTTATCTTGGCTCTGGGGGACTACATGAGTGTCCAATGTCATGCTTGCATTGGAGGAACCAACTTGGGAGAGGACATTCGCAAACTGGATTATGGACAACACGTCGTGTCTGGAACACCTGGACGTGTCTTTGGTAACTAATACTTGTACTCTAAAGTACTCTAAAAGTATAGACTCATTTTATACATTTTATACATTTTATTTGTTAGACATGGTGAAGCGCAAGTGTTTGAGGACTCGGTCCATCAAGATGCTGGTTTTGGATGAGGCTGATGAGATGCTGAACAAGGGATTCAAGGAACAGATCTACGATGTCTACCGTTACCTTCCACCATCCACCCAGGTAAATTAGTAATTAATCAATTAGTAAAGCAATAGCAAACTTAAACTACATTTAATCTATGGTTGCAGGTGGTGTTGGTCTCAGCCACTCTTCCCCATGAGATCCTGGAGATGACAAACAAATTCATGTCGGATCCCATTCGGATCCTTGTGAAGCGTGACGAGTTGACCCTTGAAGGGATCAAGCAGTTCTTTGTGGCCGTTGAAAGGGAGGAATGGAAGTTTGACACTCTCTGCGATCTCTATGATACACTCACCATCACTCAGGCAGTCATCTTTTGCAACACAAAACGCAAGGTAAGGACAAGGAGTTTATAACCAATTCAATTCATGCCATTAGATTACAATTGGTTTGATTGGTTGTATAGGTTGACTGGTTGGCTGAGAAGATGCGTGAAAACAACTTTACCGTTTCCTCAATGCACGGTGAAATGCCACAAAAGGAGAGGGATGCTATCATGAAGGAATTCAGGAACCAGCAGACGTAAGGAATCACAATATAGTTATTGTAATGACTATTAACTATTGTTTTTATAGTCGAGTTTTGATTACCACTGACGTGTGGGCTCGTGGGATTGACGTTCAGCAAGTCTCTTTGGTCATCAACTACGACCTTCCAAACAACCGAGAGTTGTACATCCACAGGTAAACATTCCTCCAAGACATCCACAGAATTCACCATTTCTGTTTTTATAGGATTGGACGTTCTGGTCGTTTTGGACGGAAGGGTGTTGCCATTAACTTTGTAAAGGAAGACGACATCCGCATTCTGCGGGACATTGAGCAGTACTACTCAACACAAATTGATGAAATGCCAATGAATGGTAAATTAAAGAAATCAATCAACCAATCAATCAACAATGTATAATTAATTCTCTTTGTTTTTACAGTTGCTGACCTCATCTAAATCTCCCCAGTTGTCCAGTTCTTTATAAATATTTTGCACTTGAGTTGAGTGTAATTCAATACTGTTTACTGTAACTGTCCACTTCTGGACTTTAATCTTCATATAAATACAGTTTAAATGAGTTGAATTATTGTACAGAAGAAAGTAGAATTAGAATTTAAACTCCTTGTATTTCTTTGTCTGTTTTGGATCTGGTGCACTCGTCGCTTGTCTCTTCCTCTTACTCTGCAAAACAACAACAAATTCATTTGAAGCAAGTCTTTGAAGTTGATTGTGGTTTCTTTACCTTTTGTTTTGCTGCGTGTTCTGCCACCATGTCAGAGAGGTCTTCCTTCTGCAAATGAGACTGCTCCTCACGTAGTTTCTGTTCGTAGCGTGCAGCCATTTGGTCAGAGTCCAAATCCAATTCTGAAGGGTCAAGGGCCACCTCCACTCTCGTCTGTCCCTTCCCAGGGGCTCCACTCAAATCATACACATGAGTAGAAGCCATCATCGCACCACTGATACGATCAACTCGCTTCTCTGGAAGAACAGTGTACAGGGCTGGAGTGTCACCACTAAAACAAAAACAAAGAATCAACAATCAACGTTTATTAGGTTTAGTTTAGTATGCGCTTAGTACCCCTCCATGTCCTGCTCGATTCTCCTTTTCCTGAGTTCAATGAGTTCTGGAGTTTCAAGTCCAGCGGGTACTGAAGAGAATCCAGATGGTGTTGAGAGTCCTTCTGCAGGAGTTGCAATTCCACTTTCCTCCACTCCAGTTTCCTCTTCCTTTTCTTCCTCTTCCTCTTCTTCCTCTTCCTCACTCTCAACTTCCTCTTCTGACTCCAATTCACCCCATAGGCCACTCCCCGTATCCTCATCTCCACCCTCCTATCATCAATTAAATCATTATAATAATAACCACTTAATTATTCATTCCGCCTTGCCTGTTCTCCATGTGACACTCCAAACACATCCCCATAAAGTGGTCTTCCCATTTCATCAACTGGTGGTTTCCCCCATCCTCCTGCGTGGTATCCAAAACTACAATTGTCTGGAATGGGGGCATTCAACCCAGGAATCTTCAAGTGAGGGTAAGAAGGAGGAGGCCCATACCTACACAAAATAATAAAATTAGATTTTGTAATTATTTAATTGTAATTAATTAATCCCACCGTTGCATGGCAATGAGCCATGGTGGTGGGATCCGATTAGAGTTGGGTCCAATGGGCATCCCAAGCCCAGTCCGCAAGTCATCTGACAAATCACCAGGCTTCTTATCCTTCATACGAGTCTCAAACTCCTTCCCTTCGTAGTACAAATCACCATGGATCGTCATACGGGGCTTAGATTGCCACCTAAATAAAATGAAGTTATTCTCAATCACAGTCCAATTCCATTAATCAACTGTAATCAGGGTTATTACTTGAAGAATGCGTCGTGTAGCTTTTGGTAGTCTACGTCAATCTTCCCCATTTTTGGCCTCACCCTCTCCCTCATTTTGGCCTTGAGTGTTTTGGTTTCCTCCTTTTCTGCAAGGGCTGCTCTCATCTCCATAATTCCAGTCTTCTTTATGAACCCAGGAAGGTCAAAGGGGGCCTTCTCAATACCACGCTTCCCTTGCAAGTACTAAAACACAAACAAATTACAAAATAATAATGTTAATTTCCTCATTGAATTACTCTTTACCTTCCGTTTGAAGCACCAGTGCCTGGGGACAGGGACTGTGTTCCTGTAAGACTTCAAATGAACAAGCAGCTTTGGATCTCTGGCTGTCACATCATGCATTTCCACAACGTCAGGACGGGGAACGACCTGCTTCAACTCTGCCACAGACAATCGAGTCAACTTTTTCATCTTACGCTTAGACATCTTTGGCTTCTCATCATCATCCTTCTTCTACAAAAACATAATAAAAGGTTTAAAACATGTAATGGAAAATGTTATAATGTTACTTGTGTTACCTCATCCAAGTCTTCTTCCAATTCCTTTGGTACTTTGGATAGTTTTAGTAGATCCTCTGGACGTGGTTTGACATCCTCAGACTTCCCTCGAAGGGAAGCATCGCTGATCCGGAAGTTCTCAAAGACAGAAGCAAATGCTTTGTACATTGGATCAAACACACTCAACTCCAACTTTTCAGCAACGTACCTGAAATGATACATTTTGAATCCATTGTTTGTAATTAGTTTGTACAATAACTCACTCAATCTCCACATCTGGGAGTACTTCAACTTCCGAGTTGTCGTAGTTCTCAGTCCCTGGTTCCAATTTGACCTCCACTTGGAACACTCGGTTCTTCTTCTTTTTCTTCTTCTTCCTCTTGTCCTTTTTGCCCTTTTCACCCTCTGCCTGCACTGGAGGGGGAGGTAGATTCCTCTGCTCTTCTGCCCTTCTGAGCTGTTCCTGGTGGATCTGGTGTAGTTGTGGGTCAGTTGTATTGTTGTTGACATCATCTGCCTGGTCATTGTTGTTATCATCCCCCACCAACTCCACTTCCGGTCTGTTTTCCTGCAAGTGGTGGAAGGGATGAGGATCCAATGGAGGTGGTATCTCCAGTACATAGTTGAAGTCATCCACACCCAGAACCAAGGGTTCTGGTATATTCTGCATACCAGGAATACCCTCATCATTCTCTCCTACGTCTCCATCCTTATAGATTGTCAATTGGAAGTAAAATAAAAGTAGTTGATGGATATGGATAGTTGATTAATTAGTATTGTGTATTGTATTCCTCACCTGTTGTTGGTTATCCTCTACCCCAAGGGATATTTCATCCCCAAATCCAATGCCTGAATCCTCAGCTGGAGTGGCCATCCTTAATCAATTAATGAATCAATTAATGAATCAACTTATCAATTAGTAATTGAAATTGTTGAATTGTTGTGTTTTAGCCGGAATACAAAATCAAATTGTGTGCTCTTATTCTAAGAGTTCTGTGTTTTGTGGTGTAACTAAAAGAAAGATTCCATGATCAATTGACTACCTTCTCATTTGGACCATTATTAATTGACTAATTAATTACAACTAATGATATAAAATAATAGAATAATCTAAACATGTTATTTAATATATGATATAATAGTTTACATTTACATTCATTCATTTATTAGTCACTCCATTGTAGCACACTTTGGACATTGGACTATTAAATATTTATTATTATTAATTATTAATTCTACATCAACTTTCCACTTGTTTTGTTTAGTTGACCTCCATAAATAAGTGGATGACCATGGAATTAATTATTCTTATATTCTTGTAGTAATCAACAAAAGAGGCAGTTGAAGTTGATTCTTGTAACAAGATGGTACTTTACATTCTATTCTTCATCTTCTCATGCTTCATCTACTACGCATACAAAACTAATACAAGAATCAAACTTCCACCAGGTACAATAAATAATTAGTTAGTTACTTAAATCCATCTTCTGTTGACTTCCCTTTAAGGTCCCTTCCCTTTACCCCTCTTTGGAAGTATCCTCCAATTAGGCACTTATGGAAACCCACTCGAAGGATTCCTTGCAATGAGGAACAAGTATGGAAACTGCTTCAGCATCCAACTAGGGACAGTGGATACTGGTATTCTACCTACTGGTATACTATTCTACACATCTACATACAAATCATAATTCTTTTTCAGTGTTTGTCTGTTCCTACAAGGAGATCAAGGAAGTGACCTCAAATGACGACTTTAGTGAGAGGTTAAAGGACGAGTGGATGTTGGATAGAAACAACAAGAAACAAATAGGCAAGAAACTAACACTAAAACACTCATCTTTGTATTATTAATTGTATCTTTTAGGGTTGTTTTTTAGTCCATTTGAATATTGGAAGACACTACGTAGAAGTGTAGTTTCCCATTGGAAGGAATACGGTTTTGAAGACAAGATGAGACTAGAGAATTACATCCAGAGGGAGATTGGAGAATTGTTTGAAGAATGGAAGGATGATGAATGGAAGGTTGAAGTGGACACTCCTTACAATAAACCATTCGTCAATGTAGTTTGGACTCTCTTGACTGGAGACAGATTCCAAAGGGATGATCCAAAGTTCATTCAACTCGTGAACTTTGTCAAGAGATTCGTTGGAGAAGGGAAATATGCTTCAAACATTCTTGGTGCTTTCCCATGGCTAATGCACGTTGCTCCTCAATTGAGTGGATACAAGGCACAGCATGAAATAAACCAACACCTCTGGGATTACTTTGAGGTAATTGATTGTATGCGAGTAATTAATGTTTGATGAAGTGTCTATTTAGGGTGTTGTTGGAGAGTACAAAGCAAAGGGAACTTTTATTGATTCTCCACATAACTTTATTGAAGCCTATCTAAAGACGATTGGGGAAGAGGGTGAAGATGATGGACCATTTACAGGTAATAAACACACTATGTGTTAATGCATACTATGTATATTGATGATACTGTGTTGTATGTATTGTAGAAGAGAGTTTGATAGGAGTGATTAATGATTTGTTTATGGGTGGATCTGAAACGAGTGCCAATGGAATGTCAATGTTGATTAGAAGAATGGTCAAACACCCAGGAATACAAGATAGAATACGACAAGAGATTGTAGAGTGTGTAGGAAAGGATAGATTGGTCACACTGGCTGACAGCAAAGAGTAAGTGTAATATAATATAATATAATCATAATAATAATGAATATATAATTTTATAGTTTAAAATATACGAATGCTACTATATTGGAATCTCTGAGACAAATGTGTGTAGTTCCAACTGTCCCCAGGAGAGCTATTAGAGACACAAGGATTGGTGGATACAAAGTCCCAAAGGTAACATAAGTTTATTATCTTGTAATGTTTGTATGTTGTCTGTATGTTGGTAGTCTTGTTCCTACAGGATACCCTTGTGTACATGTTCTTCCATGGAGCTCACAATGACCAAGAATACTGGGAAGATCCAACAACATTCAATCCAGAGAGGTTCATTGACTCTCAAGGGAATTTGGTGAATAGTGAGAAAGTGATTGCATTCTCATTGGGTGAGACAAAACAGAATTTATTGTATATTATATTATACATATTATATATATTATACATTGTATTGTAGGGAAACGGAATTGCATTGGTATTGGTATAGCTCAAGCAAGTCTCTTCTTGGGACTAACTTCCCTCGTCCAAAAGTTTATAATAGAAGCTGACCCTGTCTTTGGTCTTCCATCAGAAGAAATCCGTGTTGGGTTCACAGTCAGTCCAGAACCATTCAGAATTAAACTAAAACCAATCAAATAATACACAACACAATACAATACAATACAAGTAAAGTAAAGTTCTTTTGGTTTAATTGTATGTCCTTAACAATTCAAAGTTTGTGTATTAGACATTGTCCAATTATTACTTATTGTAGTCTATCATGTAATGAATACTATTAAATATGTAGAAATGAATTTATTAGTTGTGTGTTGAAATTAAACTATTTTCATTTGTTATTCCTCTCATGAACTAATCCTATTATGACGTATTTCTAAGATAACCCTTCTAATCACCCACACAATTTCATTATATCCACTACGACTCCAACTCATCCACACAATTGACCAGTTGAATTACACTACATGGTACTATAAACTGTACTAAATAGAATGTGGATTTTATTCTTTTTACCCTTTCTCTTGATTGTTTCAATTAAGAGTGATGGTTCAATTGTTGATGGTCCAATTGTTGATACTCCAAATGGAAGACTTCAAGGGTCTTTGGAAGTCTCCTACAACAACAACTCCTACCATCAATTCATAGGAATCAAATATGCAAAAGTACAAAAGAGATTCCAAGTAAGCAACTAATAAATAATTAATCATAGTTTATTATTAATTCATTGTATGTTTTAGAATGCAGTGGGAGTTGTACCTTGGGATGGAATTAGAAAAGCCACATCTTATGGTCCAGGGTGTAATAACCTCCAAGTAGAAGAAGATGAAGACTGCCTTTATTTGAATATCTTCACACCTACAGTAATACAACACTCATTTAACATATAAACATTCGTTTAATTATTATTATATTATTAGGAGTCTAATACTCTCCTACCTGTCCTAGTCTACATTCATGGTGGTTCATTCCAAGGAAACTCAAACAAGGAATATGGACCCAAATACTTGATGGATCAACAAGTCATCCTTGTAGTCATTCAATACAGACTTGGAATATTTGGTATAATTTATAAAGTATCAAATTATAATACAATTACTCTAATTCTAATTACTCTAATTATTCTAGGATTCCTGAGTACTGGTGATGAAGCCGCGAGTGGTAACTGGGGATTGAAAGATCAAGTGATGGCACTCAAATGGATCCAACACAACATTGAATCATTTGGAGGTGACAAGGAGAAGGTTACCATCTTTGGTCAGTCTGCAGGTGGAGCCAGTGTCACTTACCATTTGGTCTCTCCAATGAGTCAAGGACTCTTCCACAGGGCTATTGCACAAAGTGGAACTTTCCTTGCCCCATGGGCTCTTACAAGGAATCCAAGATACTATGCTGGGAAACTTGGATCAGGAGTAGGTTGTCCAGTTGTCAATTCCACAGAGATGGTTGAATGTCTCCAAAGTGTTCCTTTGGTAGAACTGACAGACTATTGCATGAAACGTGGAATTACCATCAAATGGCATGCAGATCCACTTGCTGCCTTTGGTCCAGTTGTGGAACCTCCTATTGGCCAAGTATTTCTTGGTAGTAACCCTTATGACCTCCTTGTGAGTGGTCAAGTGTCCTCTGTTCCCCTTTTGAGTGGAATTACCAAGGAAGAGGGAGTGTATTTGTGGTCGTATTACATCATGTATGCAACACAGAAACCATGCAATGAAAGTGGAGAATCCAACAGACCTTGGTTACATGATCTACAAACCAAATGGTTTGAAATTGGACCATTGACCTTTTATTATGATGAGATTGTAGAAGAGGAGAGATTGGAACAAGTGTCCATGAGAATAAGGAACTTTTACTTTGGAAATGTTGATGAAATTAATCTTAGTTCCTTTTACAATCTATCTCACCTCTACTCGGATCGTCTCTTTGTAACCTCTGGAATGGATTTCATTAGTCTCTATTCTTTCTATTCTCCAGTCTACCCCTATCTCTACACTTTCAACAAATATTGGGGATTGGAGTTTGATAATGACCCCAAAGGACAAGAGATTGGTAAGGGAGTGGTGGAGAGGTGGATTATAACTAATTAATTACTTGTGTGTTTATAGAGGCAACGCATGCTGCAGAATTGGATATGCTGTTTAGTCCACTCTTTGGATTGAGTAGGAATACTACAGAACAGAATAAAATGTCAAAAGATATGGTGAATCTATGGGTCTCCTTTGCAAGAGATGGGTGGGTTATTACATTGTATTACATTCTATTAATTAATAATTAATTAATAATTAATTATTATATTAATTGGAGGTATCCTTCCCATACATATGGAGATGCAACTGTGTTCCCTGCAGCAGAGTCTGGAGTGAAGGTTGATGACATTCAATGGTACCAATTGGACTCTAATACTCAACTAATGGACAATCCATTCAAACAACGATACAACTTCTGGAAATCATTGGACATAAAAGACTACAACTGAACATTAAATACAAATACAATACAATATTATACAATACAACTTTAATTCTATTGTATTAGATGCAGTTAATTAAGTACAATTGGTTGTATTTTGTATAATTTATTTATTATTTATTTTCTTTTACATTTTCATATTCCAACTAATCCGTTGATCTCATTGGTCACTGGATCTCTCTTTACACATCCAATCTCAACCAATCCATCATCAAATCCACCAATCACACTCACATCATCAACAACTCTCTTGGAACCAAAGTAAGAGTGACCTACAACTGGACCAATAAAAGAATGACCAAGAGTGACACACTCAACACCATCTATGGACACAACATGACCTTTGTCCAAAAGGAAGTTAAAGACAGAGTCACAAGGAGTGGGCAGAGGGGGACCAACTGAGGTGGGGAAGATCCAATCAGAGTCAGAAGAGAGACGAATGGGATGCCAAGGGGTCACTCTAAGGCCTCCTATCTCTACCAACTCAACCACTCCATCTACACTCCTTGTCTCCACTTTACAAACCACAATGGCCACTCCTCCACCAATAGTCAACACTTCATCCCCCTTTTCAATTGAAGATACCTTCTTTTCACTTCCATTTGCCAAGAGGACTGAGGAATCTCCATGGAAACAAACACCGCGGGAGTTGTGGTAGGCTGACATGTGGACAGTCCTTCCTCCTCCTCTCCTCCCTGAAGGTTTAGGTGGTGGTAGAGTGCAGAAGAGGGCGTCTGCTTCGTCCCTCAGAGTCTTGAACAATCCACCCCCATAGGCCATTGGTCCAGGATCCTTGAAGTTGTTTGATACTTGGTGACTGTGTGCAAAGAGGAGAGAAGGGAGGTAGTGTTGTCCCCATTTGGAGTAATTACTCTTATCAAGACTTTGAGTCACTTGACCCTTGAGGTCTTCCAGTAGTCCAATGAGATGATCCTGGTTGGGAGAGTGCTCCATCTCTTGAATGAGTGTGTGAATGAGTTCCTTTCCTTTGGTGTATTCCCCTCCATTGCACAACTCACTCGCTCCTTTTACAACATGGATGAACTTGAGTCTAAAGTATGTTGGCCACAGCCACTCACTCGACTCGTACTCTCCAAACTCTCTTGTCAATTCCAAGTCTTTGTTTGACCTTGTTGAAGTGTTGAGAGTCACTGAAATGAAGGGAAGTCCATCTGGTGGGAGTTTGGTCATTTCCACAACAATATCTTTCGTCTGTCCCGTCTGAAGAGACCCAAGGTCCAGAGTCAGTCCCCAACTATCTTCTGATATCAACAGTTGACCCAAGTCTCTCTTGGGGTCAACAAATGAAGATCCATTGAGAGTTTCAATTGTAATTCTTGAGTTGGTTGTTGTTGTTACTTTTAGATTAGCAATTGCATGTACAAAGATTGTACCTACGAATCCACTATCAGGGATAAAGTGGTACCTTCCTTGTCCTTCTAATGCCAAATCATTCAATAGTTTGCTATCCAGAGAATATCCGAATCCAAATGTATGAATACTTCCTTGTAACATTCCTCCTCTCTTGTCCTTGTACATTTCCAACATTGGCAAATGACCCCGTGGAGGAATCACATTTGGTTCACCATCAGTGAATAGAAGAACACTAGACAGGCCAATGTCACTCCTACTCAACATCTCAAGACCCATTTCCAGTCCAGCCCAGAGGTTGGTTGAATTGGTTGGTTGGAGGATGGAGAGGGCAGTTGTGGCACTCAGTTGTCCATTTGTGTCCATTGGAGTGAGGGGAAGGACTACTTCCGCAGTGTCAGAGAATGTAATGAGAGCCAATTGGTCATGTGGTCCACATGACTTGATGATTGTAGTCACTGCGTGTTTCACAACATCCAGAATAGTCAAACCAGTAGACTCTTTCGGATCTTCTCCAGGGATGGGGGCTTCTGTGCCCATTGAACCAGAAATGTCAATCACACAGGAAATGTTGAGATTTGACCTTGTTCCAGAGTCACCTGGATCAATTCTAATCATCACTTGGGAGTCTTGTCTGAATGCAGAGAGAGAGAACTCTTCTCCAACACCTACAACCTCAACATACTTTGAATGTGGAGTTAGTTGTGTTGGTGGTGTTTTCAAGTATTCTCCAATGGAATCCTTGAGTGCTCTGTTGGGTGTGAGATCTGAAGGATTCATGGGAGTTCGAGTGATGGGGGAAGTGGAGTGTTTAGAGAGCCAATCCAAGATGGCTTCCTTTTCAAATGAATTTCCTTCCTTGTCACAGAATGGATCCTTCATGACCTCCAGAGTGATTGGACAGAGAAAGGACTGGGGAACTGACATTCTAATAAAGTAAAAGACAAAAGACGTTTATTTGTGTGTATTTTGTGATTCTTTTGCTTTATGTACTTACTTTAATTGGAGACTGTTGTTGGTTTGTTGTGTTCAGTTGAGTGTTTGATAGAGGAATGAGTTCATTTTAAACGTTGGATTTAGATTGCATGATTTCATTTGTTTCGACTACTTTTCGTGTGTATGACATCATTCATCCTACCTAGGAAAAACAACTTTCATCAGAGTTTGTTGAAGAATGGAATGAATTGTGGGAATGAGTGGATGACTTCATTCCATGGAAATTACGTCAACTCTCATTTTGGAATCTCATCAACCACAATAATAATTATCTCAATTTCATCCCCATTCTCAATAAGAACTACCAATTGACAAAATAAAGTTGATGTTTATTGAGATTGAGATGAGATTGAACATATTCTACAAGGGTAGTTGGAGGGCCACTTTGGATTTAGTTTTGGTTTATCAACTTTACAATCTATATCACAATACATTTGATTTATATTATTATTATTTTATTATTAAGATTACATGAATTACATGCGCAATTAGACTGTAAAATCAATTCTAAACTTTGTGTTAAATAGTTGTTTTATCTTCAGTTGAATGGGATTCTATGACTATTGTACATGTACAACTTACATAGTCTTGATGAGTGCCTCTATAAGTAATGTAGGAGTTGCTAGAAGAAAGAGTAGAGCAAATAGTAGTACAAATGGTAGTAGTATCTTTGAATACATCTTCAATCCTCTCGCCATGTTCTGATTCAAATACGCTTCCAATCGATCACCACTCAACATTCTTCGGGAGTGTTTGTGCATGTTTAGCTTGTGTGTGAGTGATCCCAAGGACTCCTGGTGGAATACTTTGATTCCTGTAGAATCCATCCATCCCATTCTTTCCCCATACCCAACACTATGGTAGAAAAAGTTTAAAAAGAAAAACTTTTCCCCCGTAGCTTCACTTGACTTGGTTGTGTGGCACTGGACATTTTCATAGGCAAACGTGATCTTGGTAGCAATGGACTTTGCTGAATGGAAAGGAACTTGGACAATTGACTTGATTGCAGCTGTGAAATTAAATTGAACCCAAACTGTTGCGTCAAACGGAACAATCTCAACCATTCCTCTCAAAGTCTTTCCATTCAACACTTTGGTCTTCAAATCACCCCCAATGGCTACTTTTGCACGGTACAAGTGGAGATCCTGGAGTGAATTGTATCCTCTGAAGCGTGCTTCCATTAGGGTTGTTCTGTCGTATATGAGGAACTTCCTTCCACTCTCCAGCACTGCTTCCAGACCGTCCAGGACGTAGTCAGGCATTGGGGAAACTGTGCTACTTGTGATTATGCACTCGTAGTAGGTGCTGCAACCACAGAATGACCATACTCTCTCTCTCTCTCCAATGTTAATAATGTAAATCTCAACCTACCTTATCAGAGTGGCACCAAATGAAAACATGCAGAGCCCATATGTGAATCGAGTGATCCCTTGGCGAAGTAAGACGCAGAAACTGGACCACAATGCCTTCTTCAAGTCAATTTTCCTGTTTAAAAGTGATACAGCAAGAAGAGTGAGTGCAACCAATGCCCAAGTGACCCCATCGAATGGGTTGAGTAGGTTGAGTAGATTCAGTGCATCTGCCCAGTCCTTGAGGTCTCCACTCTGACAATACAAGTAGGCTTTCTTTGCATCTTCAGTGTACAGGAGGAGTCCAAGGTCATCTCCATCTCTGGCATTGGTAGCATTGAAAACAGTTGAAGAGAGAGTGATCCAAATCATAGCCCCCAACATGTTGTTCTTCATGGCTATGGCATCCTGTGCAGCTTGTTTTGAGTAAGGGATGAATGTGAGGTTGTAGTGGTCCACTATTTCTTGAAGCAGGAGATACTCTGCATTCTCACATTCGTAATGCCTATTAGAACCTCTACGACATAGGTGGGATGAAGAAATATCAACAATCAAAAACTTCCCTTTGAAGTTCTGGTTGACACTCCTCCAATGAGATCGTAGTGCTTTAACGTAGACGGGTGAGAATGTATTCAACCTGCAATGAAGGAATCATTGTTAGTGCAAGTTCAGAAACAGTTAGTAATGAGACTATGTTTTACATTCATTCAAACATGTGTCTTAACATGTGTCTTACCCTCTGCTTATTTTGATTGAAAGTACAAATGTGTTGTCAGCCATTGAATAAGATTCCAAAAGTCCACGTATTTGTCCATCCACGTCCCCAACAACAAGTTGAAACAAGGTTCCGTAGATTGCTGGTACCACTTGCCTGATTCTTAGTATTGCAGCTTTTGCTTGTGGTGATTGCCAGTATAGTTTAGTGTCTAGTCCACTTCCTGCTGGTGCCACCCAGATGTGGACGTTGTTTGTGTTGGACCAACTGAGGAATATGTACAAGTAAGCAAGTTCCAAGCTTTGCCTAATCATTCGATCCGAGTGGAAATCAATCTGTACGTAGTATACAATGTATCCTGCTCTGTAGGTTGTGTTGGCTAATGGCATTAGACTAACAGCATTCATACTACGCAGACGCATATCTCCCTCTGTGACCATGACACATGTCAGGGATTCGTGGGACTTCCGGAGTGTAGTCAGAATGAAATTATTTGTAACTTGGTGATAGTATCTTCCCTTGAATAGAAAGTGATTGAAGCAGTTGTTCCCATTGCATGGGATGAGAGAGATTCCAGTTGTAGTTGTAGTGTGATGCAAGGAGAAGAAGAATAGAAATATCACCTTCATTTCTTGGTGTAATTTTGAAATATTGCTCCAAAGTTGACTAATCCTTACCACACAATATCACTCACAATTGCTTAATTGATTGGGGCTGAATAACCCAATGAATGACCAATAAATATTAAGATTGTGAGAAATGATGCTGGCAGTCTCACTGTTTCTCGTTTACTGCAAAGGATGTAGAATACCTACCATGCAGAGGAAACAATTCATAACAATTTCCGGCACGGGCATGTAGTTTCAAATCAATTCCATCCTTCACTTATTCACCATTTCCTGCATGCATTGTTTTGCATTTGGGCAGTTGCTAACCATTTAGAACCCAAAGTTTGAATGTTTTATATCCATCCACCAAAGACCCAAGCCCTGAAGAAGCGATAGGCACACGGCACACTGCAATAAGATCAGAGGTCACTTGAGAGGCCTTTCTGACTACTCAGTATAAAGTAGTTTGTAGCACATTCTACTTTTTCTCTTCTACTAGAAACGACTACAATGAATAATAATGAAAACTGTTATATGTACAGACACTTTTAATTAATTAGACTCAAATATTAAAAGTATTGGTGTTAGTATACATGTGACTTTACCCATGACACATTCGAATATGTAAACTGTGTTGGTTTCAATTAGTTTCAATTATAGTTTTACTCTTCCTCTCTGTCTCTACTACTTTGTTACACCCATGTAGATACGGTTTCTTTTGGTAACTTTTTGTTTCTGGATAAACTCCACTGTATCAAATAATGTGTTGAATGTATGAATCTAATCTAATTAATATTAGTTTATTTAGTACAAAACTATAAATTCCACCACTGTATAACCACCACTAATAAAGTACCTAAATATTAGAAGAATTCCAGAGTTCCTTGTATTAGAGTTCCCTCCAGGACCAGCTGGAACTTAGAATTAAGTGGTAGTGAATCATCACTTGACATACTAACTACTAAACTACATCCTGTGAAGAAGAGTGACCTCCATCATACCATTGACCTACTAAAGTAAGTTAACATACACACTATTATAACTAGAATTATAACTAATAATTGATTAATTAATTAAATGTAGAATGGAGGATACCAATAGCACAACAGTTAAAAGTATTCCTACAAAAGAACAAATGGCGGACATCAATCCAAGTGAAACAATCATCACATCAGTCTCGCTTTACTTGCCTCTATTCATCATTGCATTCATTGCATTCGAACTCATCAGGAGAAAATGGGACCACATCTACGCAGCTAGGAAGTTCAAGGATGAAACTACATGTCCCATTGCAGAGAAAAGATACGGAATACTGGGATGGATCATACCTGCACTAAGCATGTCAGATGATCAAGTATTCGAACAGTGTGGACTTGACACTCTCTGCTTCCTAAGACTACTCAGGATGGCACAAAAGATTGCACTTGCGGGAATTGGACTCTCCATCTTCCTATTCCCCTGCTATGCCACTGGGACAAATCCATTGGAAGACAGGAGGGATGACATTGACCCACTAGAGAGGATCACAATGTCCAATTTGTCAAGAAATGAAAAAAGACTCTGGGCTTCTGTGGTGGGAATGTATGCCATGACCTTCTTTGCATTCTACTTGTTCCTGGAAGAGTACAAGGTCAGTTACATACAATTAATCAATTCACTAGTCCATTCTATAATTGTATGATTCCAGGTCTATGTGAAGCGTCGTCATCAATTCCTGTCAAGAAAAGGAGCTCAGCAGTACAGCGTTGTGATCAATTACCTCCCAAAGAAGTATCGATCCACACAAACCCTGCGAGAGTACATGGAATATTTATTCCCAAACACAGTCAGGGCTGTCCACGTTGCCCTTGAATGTGAGAAATTGGAGAAGTTAGTTGAAGAGAGAGTGGAGGTCAGAAATGGTCTGGAACGAGCTCTAGTCCTTTATCAAACAAATGAAAAGAGACCAACTCACAAGCCATCCAAGTGTGGAGTTCCTGTGGATTCAATTCAATTCTATCAAGAGAAATTGGACGAATTGAACTCTTCAGTTGGATCTGCAATCACAGCCATCAAGGCACATGAGAGTGAAATTGCAAAGAAGTTGATGGAAATTGGAGCTAATAGTGGAAAGGCAGAAGGTCAGGAACAAGGTCAAGGGGATGATCATGTGGAAAGTCCCACTCTCAAAGCAACTCAATTCCTCAAGAAGTTTGTGCCAAAATTCCCCAAAATGAAGACAATAATGAGGCAGTCTGCATTCGTGTCTTTCACTACACTCAGATCAGCTCAAGTAGCACAACGTAAGTCAATTAATCAATTGAATTTGCAATATTTAAACAAATATTTTAATATTTAATTAGAATTGCTGCAAACAGAAGATCCATGTCAAATGGCTGTTGAATCTGCCCCTGACCCCAAGGATGTTGTATGGGAAAACATTGGGATTCCGCTGAACCAACGGAGGTCAAGAACAATGTGTTCATGGCTATCTACTTTCCTTATTATCCTCTTTTGGACAATCCCAACCGCATTTGTGGCATCACTTGCCACAGTAGAGTCTCTTGAGGAGTTGATTCCAGCACTAAAGAATCTATTTGACGAGTATGAAGCACTCAAGAACCTTTTCAAGCAAATCTCCCCATTGGCTCTTGCTGTCATGCCCATTCTGGCATCAATCATCTTTGGTATTTTGTCTCGGAAGGAAGGACATGCCTCTCTAACAAAGGCCAATGCATCACACTTTCGGAAACTTGTTTACTTTCAAACATTTCAAATCTTCTTTGTCTCTGTCATCGCTGGAACAGTGTTGGACAGCTTAAAACAAATCATTGAAGAACCTCGGATAATCATCGCTCTGCTTGGGAGCACGATGCCCACTCAGTCAACCAAATTCATGGCCTACTTGATCATTCAATTGGGACTCAAGTTGACCTTGGAGTTACTGAGGGTCATCCCAGTTGGATTGGGTCTTGTCTACAACTTGTGTGCTCCCAAACTCACTCCCCGTGAGCAAGAGTCCAGTTGGCTTGGATTGACTCCTGCAAGGATTCCTGGGGAATTCATTCAAACGCTGAAACTGGCAGATTACTTTTTGGCAATTCTGCTTGTCTTTTCTTTTTGTGTGATTGCACCACTCCTTTCATATTTTGCCTGTCTTTACTTTTTCTTGTCTGACATTGTGTACAGACGCCAACTGTTCTTTGTGTATGAGCCATCCAAGTACTCTAGTGGAGTCTACTGGCCAAAACTCCATGACTGCTTGGTGGGGGCTCTGCTCCTTGCGCAAGTAATTTTCCTTGGTTTGATTACTCTCAAGATATCCCCCACACCAATCTTCTTTGCCACCATTCTCCCATTCTTTACTATATTTTACTATTTTTATGTAAAGTCATTGTATCCATCAACTGCAAAGAACCTTCCACTCTCCCACTGTTGCAATTTGGATCTAGACAGAAGAGAAGGGGATGAGGGGGAGTGGGGGTTTCTGGATTCAGTCTATGAACAACCTGCTCTGGGTCAAAGGGAACCAATTGAACCTCAAAATGAGGTCAATACAGAACCACATTTGGAACTTGTTCCACCATCAGACAGCTTTGCTTGAACAACTTCATTTTAAACATTTCATTGTATTGTCCATATCCAAAGTCATACTTTGCATTTACCACTATGCAGTTACCTCTTTATTTATTTGAATGAATAATAAAATATAATTTAACAAAAGGAAGTTGAATTAATGTTGGTTTGTCTACTCTGGAAATGATTTCAAAGAGATGGAGAGAAGAACCATTTGTTGTGCTCCTTGTATGTAAATAGAACAAAAGTAATTCAGAATTCAAAGGAACATTTCAATTGTCTTTATTATCCAATTTATGTTGATTAGTGACTAATAATTCCTTAGTTGTTGATTGATATTGCATAGATCCTTGTGTTCCAGTACTTTGGAACACTTGAGCCACCTATGTTGTGAGTTCCAAAATAAGGAGTAGCCAAGTAGAGCATCTTCCCATCTGGACTTCCAATCAGTCTTGTTCCTGCCTCTGGAGAAACATCTTTCAATGGAATCAGATCCAATCCACCACCAATCAGGTCAACTCTCAGTAAAACAGAGTTGTTTGACCCCCACATTCTCTTGTCTTCTACAACCATGTAACCAATGTCCCCTACAACAGTAGCCCCAACACCACTACTACCAACTGGCACAACTACACTCAGTGGCCTCAATTCAAAAGTATTTGGATCAAATTGGAAAATGTTTGAGTTTGTAAAGATGTAAATAAAGTTGCCATTGTAGGCAACTGAACCAACAGGGGAGGGGAATTCTCCTACTATTTCTGATACTCCACTCTCCACATTCAATCGCTCAATGGCTTCTGAATTCCCTCCAAAGATGAAGAGATCCTTCCCCACTCTCACTCCACTGTGACCCTCTCTAGCCTCCTTCAATTGAATCTCCTCCAGTTTGACTTTAAACTCGTGTTGAATGATCTTGTAAATGTTGGATGTTGTTCTGTTCTCATTTGGATCTTCAATACTCGTCTCATGTCCACCAATGTACAAGATGTCTCCATTAGAATCCAGTACTGAAGCTCCACCATAGACATGTTGTGGGAATGTAGCCACTGGTTGATCCTTTCTTATGAACTTTCCATCGCATGTTGAAGTGTTGAATAAGTAGACGTTGTTGTATCCATTTGGATTGTTGTAACTGTACCTTCCTCCAATTATAAGAATCGACTCTTGTCCATCATGAACAAAACTACCATCAGACTTCAATGCACTCACATAGGCACAAGGCTTCACTTGGAAAGGATTCCCATGGACCAATCCTCCACAAAGGAAACCTACTACAAATAATAATCCAAACATTACTAATTAAAGTCTCTTTGGGTGATGAAAGTGATGAAAGTGTCTACTGGAGACTCACTCTTTTATACCCAATAGAACACTCACTATTACGTAAGCTAAATGAGAGAATCCTATTGCATAACTCAGCACAAACCATGCAGCTGAACTGAATTGGAATTTGGTACTGAATCAGATAAGAATGGCTGGATTTCCCCCAAATGGGAGTGGATGGTCAAGAGGAACTGCGTCAGAATCAGAACACAATTGGGAACATTCACTTTAAAACTTGTGCAATAATAATCAGTGCACTTTGTACAATCAGGATTATGTAACTTCAGTCTCACGTGTTTAAGTGTCGTTCATTCGTTGTAAATTGGATTTAATTGTTCCTCTTGTAAAGGAAATGTAAAGCTTTCATTTCAAATCCACATAGTCTGAATCCTCTCCACTTCCTCCACCTTTCTCAGGAATTGTTGGAATAGTCACAGCATCTCCTGATCCAGAAACAAGTCTGGATTCACTTCCATCAGACACAGCGGCAGCACCAGCCTCGTAAATCTACAAATAAAGACAACCAATTGGATAATGAAATGAGATTGAAATGTTTTAATTTTACCTCTGCGTAGTCCAAGTCAAGGAAGAGTTCTTGTAGGAATCTCCTCAAGGGGAGTCTGACATTGTACTGACTCAGGAGGTCAACAACATCAGAGTAGAGGCGAATGTCTTGGAATGAGGAAGGATACTTTTGCTTCAACCTTCAACACACAAGTGAACAATTGGTTAATTGAGTATGGAATGTATTTGTAGTATTTGTAGTATTTGTAGTATTTGTAGTATTTGTAGTATTTGTAGTTATTACCTCAGTAGTCCCTGTTCATTTCCCCTGACTCCTATGCAACTGATCATGTTGGAGACTAGTCTCAGGATCTCTTCATTCACTCCACTCCCACTATTACTCTTTTCCCCTCCCAATTCCCTCAAGGGAGAAGAACGGAAGGATGAGGATGGGAGTCCTCCGTCTCTTGCTTTTGGTTCTTCTAATCCCATGATGAGGGAAAGATCCCTTGGGAGACAAAGTCCCATGTAGACTGGACCAACTCTCTCACTCTCTCTCCTCCCTCGGTAGGATGGTGTGGACAAAGACGTGAGGGAAGTGTTGACTCTCTTCAGTTTAGACTCTGAAAACAAGTCCCTTGGAGTGAGTGTCCATCCCCTATCAAGACTTCCTGATTCTCGAAGGGACAGACGTCTCTCGGGACTGAGTGGAAGTAGAGAGGTGTCTCCAGAGTGAGGGGCCCTGATGATTGGTTTTCTAATCACAGAACGATACACGCTCCCTCCACGATCAGAGAAATAGTCATCAAAAGGACCTTCTGGAAGAGTGAAGATAAAATGAAAGAACGCATAATTGAAATATATTGTTGAATGAGTGTAGTTGATGAATGAATGAACCTTTGAGTGATGGAGTGAGTGAATGTCTCTTTGGAGAGAGTGAAGCAGTGCTTGTGATTGGACTGAGTGTTGGTTGAATGTCTGAAGGTGAGTGAGAGAGTCCTTCGTATTCCCCCATTCCCCCACTCTCTGACCTACTCTTCCCCATCCTCCAACCCTGTCTCTCCTCCCCCAAAGAAGTTCCACTCCGAGTGGAAGTGAAAGAAGAAAGTCTCTTCCTCAGACTCCTGGAAAAGGAATGTTTTGGAGAGAGTGAGGAATGGAGTGTTCCTTCATTTGGTGGACTGGAAGTAATTTCTTCTTCCAGACTCTCCAGTGTGTTCTCTTCTTCTTCTTCCAATTCCAGCTCCTTGAGTCTCCTTGTATTGACAGAGTGAGGGAGTACAATGCCCCAGATAGGAGTCCCTTCGTGGTGACTTCGAGGCATGGAGAACCATCCATGTTTCCTCAGACTCTCACTCCCTCCCTGCGTGGATGCGATGAGGCAGAGGCAGTGGAACACAGTGTGGCGGACTGATAGTGTAGAACATTCCTTCCCCAGCTGGACAAGACACTCTAGCACTTCTTCAGTCTCCAGGATTGCCAGTCCATCTGCAGAAGTGGCCAAATGACTCAGACTCCACAAAGCAGCCTTCAACTCTCGAGTCTCTTCAGGGGAAGAACAACATCCACCAACCACAACCTACAAAACATACCACTTACTTACAAAGCAACTCATTTTAATTTTGGTTGTTTCCTTACTTGTACAAGAGTGTTGATGTTTCCCATTTCAAGGAGAAGGTCGATTCCTACTTTACTCTGAGCGAGTTGTCCGTAGAGATGGGGAGGGAGGAAGATGTCTTTGAGTTTGGCAGAAGGAGGGGATCGGGTTGCTCTTTCTGGGTATTTTCCATCCTCACCACGTCGCAGAGTGGACACGGAATCACGAACAAGACACTCCACATACTCTACATAACTGGAAAACAAAAACCCCAAACGTGTAAATAATCTCTCATCTATTAAATGGATTGGAATGAATTACCGTTTGTTGAAGTCGTCCCTCCACCTGAGTAGTTCCTTCTGTAGGATGTTTGTTTCCTGGAGATATTTGAGTCCAGAAGGGAGTGATGCAAAAGAGACTCCAAGTAGAATTCCCCTTTCTCCGAATAGACCAAGTGGAGGTCGAAGGGAAATGAAAGACTCAAGAAACAACTGGAAATACAAATTGGATTAATAATCAGTGGTTATTATTAAGTTATTGTGTTGGGTACCTTGTCATGGACTGCTTCTTCCAGAATGTCGATTGCTGCGAGTGCAACTACTGGACTGTTGTCTCTTAGTCTCTCTACAAGGAACTCTGCTCCCCACTTGCTAAAGTTGAGAGGTTTCACCCGCACAAGGACACGGAGGAATTGAGTCCCATACAGTCTCGTCCTCTCATTAGGGGAACTTAAAACTACACCAAGGATTTGTCTAAACAAACACAAATTAGTTAACTATTACTTTCATTACTTTGACCTTTACATTACCTTGAAGTTTCTTCTCCATAGTAGAGACTTGCAATGATGAGTTTGACATAGTGCTCGTGTCTCACTTCCTTTACAATATCCAACAGACGCTGGAGGAGATCAGCTTTCTTGAGGATTCTGCTTCCCACAGGGCTCTTGGTGAGTCCGCCAATGAACAAAAAGTACGTCTGACTCAGCGTAGTTTCCATCTTGGTTGGACTCCACAGAGCCAGGTGTGGGTTCTCTTTGCGCAGGAGCAAGTCATCCAGATGCATCACAATGTCAACCACAATCTCCTCAAGCAACACAGAACCATTAAAGTTCTGTCATTAAAAATACTCAATTAGCACATGTAATCAATTTTACTTTTTGGTATGTTTACTTGAACTCCATCCGCTAAGAATTGGAAGAGTGATGATCCCACCATTGCATACAGATTGGAGTTTTCCTTGTCCATTTCCATCCTGTCGTAGTTGTTGGTGGAAGGCTTGAAGAAATCAACGAGTCTCCGCAGGAACAGTCGCCATCCAGAATCCTCAATCCGCTTCAGAGGAGTGGGAATCCACTGGAAAAATGGAATAAAAAGGAGTGTTTACCAATTCAATGTGTGTTGGGTTACCTTTAGTAGACATGCAATGCTTTCCCAATGCCAACTCATAGGGTCCTTTGTGAGCAACACGAGACTCTCCTTTAGCAACTTCCCTGGACTGTTCTCAACCTCCTTTCGCAGAGACTAAAGAACATTCCAATCAAGTTCCAAAATCTAATTGAAATGTAAATGGTTGTCATTACCCTTCCTAGTTGCACTTCTCCAAGTCTGTCCCTGAACGTTTTCTTTTCCTTCCTTGCGACTCCTCCAAATGAGAGTTGAGCCTGGAGAAAGAGTGAGGAAGGAGTGGGAGTCTTTCCCTTGACTTCTTGGAGGAGACTCAGCACACTCACTCCCTCCATTGCCCTCTGCTGCTGCAGTTG
>VNWY01000218.1:39255-64813 GCA_009869845.1 Pseudachorutes palmiensis
ACACTCAGGAAAGTGTCAGAGGTCAGGATCACTTCCACGAGGGCGTCCAAGAGACCAGCACGAACGAGGCAGAGGACAAGGAGAGCAGTGTGATTGGCAGTGAGGTTGGGACTATTTAAAAACAACACCAAACCATGTTCATGTAGTCTAGAGGTAAAGAAATTCCTATGAAATTGAATGAATTTTCTTACGTGGATGCAGCCAGGTGTGGTAGAATGGCAAGTCCTTCCTCCACGATGAAACCTACAAAAACCATACCAGAGATTAATCTTGCTGTGTTGGTTTTTTTTACAATTTGACTTATTTACCTTCTTTAAGTTTCCATGAATCTTGAGGAGTGGATGGATCAAGTGCAGAAATGGCTACGACCACTTCGTCCGTCCAAGTGGGGAACCTCAGTCCAATAATCTCGCACAAGAGGTCAAGGATCGTTCGCTGAAATGTAAATAATAAAATAATGATCAATGTAATCAAAAACTGAATTTGTTTACCCTTATTTCAAACTGTTCAATATGGAGTGATTGAATGAGGGAGTGGAGTCCTCCACTCCAGAAAGTGACCAGTCCACTCCAGCTACGAAGTAGAATCTCAATTGCAATCTTGGAAGATCGATAACCCAACTCACGCTCGTCCCTGTTAAATGAATGATCAAATCTAAAGAAAACTGACTGGTGGGAGTGACTTTACAATTCAGAGTCTGCTGCTTGGTATCCCGTGTGTTTGAAATGGAGGTCAGAGAGAGGGGCCACAAGGCCATGTAAACTGATCCCTGCGAGTGATCGAGTGAGAGGGAAATTGAGTAGATGAAAGAGACTTCCGAGGATCCCTTCCAGCACCATTGGAGAACCACATCCAAATATGTTGTGAAGCAACACCCTCACACCTCCACATTCAATCAACTCCAATGGATTCAACAGGGCTGAAAACACACAATTAACACTGATCTAAGTATAATCTGTACAAACTTACCCAATTGACAGAGGAGTGAGAGACTCCCCCTATGCAATTTGTCATGTTCCAATTGACCATCGAATCCTATAGAAATGAGTGCCCTTGTGAGGGGCACTGGAAAGTGCTTTGCTCCTCCTGGAATGGACAAAAGTTTCTGAGCAAGACGAAGTGCTTGAATCCTTTCTCCCGAATTGTCCAGCACAATGTCCAAAGAACGAGCGACCAGAGTAGGAATCCCAACAGAGTTGACCTCCACCACTTCATCCTCTCTGCTGAGGAGATGACGAAGGACACGAAGGGCAGCCACACGTAAGACAGGTTCCTCTTGTACCAAGCAGACACGCAGACTAAGTACAAATGAGATTAGTCTAATATACTTCAATCATTGATTTCAATCTTTACCAAATGGCAATCCTCTTTGCATCCCAACTGAACCCAGGTGCTTTGTTTCTCTTGTGTTGAATGAATTTGACAAATGCATTGAGATATGCGAGTCTCTTTGTCTTTGTGATTCCATCCCTCTTGGCAATGTTCTCCAAGATGGCAGAGAGGATACTATGAGGATCTACGTAAATTATATTATAGTGATTTAATAAGCCAAGTATGAGTGCCATGTTCTGTTTACCATCGTTGAAGTCTAAGAGTATTTCTTTGGCCTCCCTTGCCCTGATTGCCTGTTGCTCTGTAAATGGATGTAATTAGAGTGTGAATTGAATTGTATTAATTGATGATTAATTGTTACGCCTGTATGTCCTATTTGGTTGTTTCCCTCCTGTTTTGCAGTAGAAGAGAGTACTCATGTTGTGATTGGTGTGTTGACCTCCATGCCGGTTGACCTTGTGTGGTGTGAGGTCAATGACACAGGCCTTGTTGTCATTCCTCCTTCCCTCCTTCCTTACGTCTAGACGAATCTCAACAAGAGAGAAAGAGTCAACCTATATAACTATTCTCCTGACCATCCGCACATCCAACATCAATTGACAACATTCTAACCAATTGGTAAAATAAAACACGGCTTTGGATGGAATTGAAACACGGCTTTGGAATTGCATTGGAGTTTCAATTACAAAGCGATGCGAAAAAGAATTCAAAAGCCTGCTGAGAATAAAGATTTCGTAAAGTACAATTCAAATGCCACCATTTTGATTTAATGTTTAAACATTTGAATGTGAAACTGGTAGGTCAAATTCTTATTTAAGCCTACAGGCTTCATTTTACCTTAGCCTATTCAACCAAAAGTGACAGAAGGTCCGCAAGGACAATTCAAATGCCACCATTTTGATTTAATCTTTAGACATTTGAATGGCGCAACTGCCCGGTCAAATTGTTATTTCAAACTTCATTCTTTGTTTCACCTCCCCCTATTCAACTGAAAGTGACTGCTGGCTGAAATTTTTTGTCAACTGGAAATTGAACTGCATTCATCCTATTCATAAAATAAGGAATATGAAACACCACTTTTCGCTCATATCTTTTTCAAACATAACAGGAATGCTGGCAGGTAGGGTTCAACTAAAAGTGACTGCTGGCTTAATTTTTTCGTCAACTGGAAGACATGTTTATTCTTAAATATTCTGTAATGTGCACTATACTACATTCAATTTAATTTAGAAATTAGAAAGTTAACGGTAAGACTTGTAAATGATTAATTGGGTGGGGCAGCAGAAGAACGTGGCGGAGGAATTTAGTAAAACAGCGCCAACTTCTAATTCACTCTTGACTCATTTCTTTGGGTCTTTGTGTGCCGAAAGACTCTTGTCTCTTGGATGTCCATCCATGTCGCGGTGGAGGTCAGTGTAGGTCAGTGTGAGGTGGGTGGGTGGCAAACTCAACCAAAATACAAAGTAACAAGCACATAAATATTCATTCAAAAATCAAATTGTTACAATTAATTACTCTCCATGCTCACTTCCTTCTGTCGTCGTGTATCATTTGGAGGTAGGACTCGAGTGCCCTTTCGACCTGTCCACTCAAGTGCCCCTTACCTTGGTCGTTTCTATGAGTCCCATCCAAAGGGTGATTACAGGAATGAAAAGTTAGAGGAACAGAGATGGAAAGTAAGTTTAATCATCACTATACAATTATTAATCATCTGTCTGATCGTATCTTAATCAGGAGATCCAGCAAGAGTCCATGTATGGCTTCAAGGACGGATTCAAAGACTTACGAACAGAGATTGGCAAGTGGGCTAATGAATGGAAACAGAGAATCACAGACGACTCAAACTGTTACATCATACAGGGTAATACAACATCAATTCTGTCTATTCCATCATATTATTTATAGAAATCACCCTCCCAGGTGACCGCACTTTGCACTGGAAGTTCGATTCTCCTGAAGGTCTGTCCAACTGGACCTCTGTCAGCGACAGTGACCATGGGGAAGGATACAGTGGGTGCGAACTGAAACAGAGTCCAACGGGTAGGGTAAGAAATGCAATAATGAATTGACATGTGACACAGAATGGCTTTTGCAGGGAAGGGGATGTTTCATGGCTTTATCAACACAAAAGCACCAAAGGACGGGAAGATTAAAAAGGCTGGATACTGCTCTATACGATGTCAACCCTTCATGGTCAGTCAATTCAAATATTCACATTACAAACAGCCATTTCATTTCAATGTGTTTTAGAAATCCTTCCATCGAAACTCCCATTTGAATTGGGAGAATTATACTCACCTCGTATTGCGTGTGCGTGGTGATGGTCGTTCTTACATGCTCAACATCTCTACCGCTGGTTTCTTCGACATCACTTGGAACGATGTGTATTCTTACACACTCTACACTAGGGGTGGACCATACTGGCAATTTGTCAAGGCAAGTCCAGTTATAAATAATGTCATCAATTATCAATCAAATTATTTTTCTGTATTCCAGATCCCATTCAGTAAGTTTGTGTTTGGGAGTAAAGGGCGTGTCCAGGATCGTCAGGAGAAAATCCCACTGAACAGAATTTCCTCCCTGGGCGTCGCAGTTGGTGGAGTGGATGGTCCATTTAGCCTGGAGATTGACTGGATCGGAGTGGAATTGGACTACAGTAATTTGGAGGACTTTGCTTACGAGTCTTACTCAATTCCTCCTTTTGTAGCAAATGTGTAAGTGTAATAAAATAAGTCTAGTCACAACGTATGACTCATAAGGGACCTCCTTTCCCTCCTTTGATGATTGTCTTGACAGTGTCTTTGGCAAAAACGTAACTGAGGGCAGAGAGGGCTGTACTTCCTCCAGTGCAGTACCTGCAAATAGGTAGGTTAATTGGGGTGACGGTTAATTGCATGAGATGGTATAGTGACCATAAAATAGAGAGTGTTGAGTCTGTGATGATGGAAGGGAAGAGAGTGGAGATGAGAGTGGCACCAATAAGGCTCAACTGGACTCCAGTGTTCACTTTAGAAATCAATGTAGGGGCCAGTTGGGCAGAGGGGGATGTCACGTCAAAATATCGTCGTATTGTCCGCTGTAATTGGGAGAAGGAATATGAGTTAATTGTTTTGAAGATGGAATGTTGTATAGTACAGGTGGTTGTAGAGAAGTGTATCGAATGTAGAATCCCGCTCCAATCAAAGTTGCATCTCGAAGTAACACCAATGCTGTCAGTGGAACTGTAAATTAATTAAGATTATTTAGTTGAATCTCAATCTGAGCATGAGTTAATTGGAGATGATTTACTTGGTATGAGTCCAACATAGGTGAGTGAAAGGAACAAAGTCCCCACGAGGATCTTGTCTGCCATTGGGTCCAGGAAAGAACCCATCACTGAGGCTTGACCTGGAAATGACCTCGCAATCCATCCATCTGCCTTCAAAGAATACCAAGTTCAGTACATTGCATGAGAGAATGAGAGTTGAATGTTGTCGTACCAAGTCGGTGAGACCAGCGATGAGGAGAAGAGCCATGGCGGGTGTGAATTGTGCGTGGAGAACCATGTAGGCCAGTGGAGGGGCCATGCCCATTCTCGCAACGCAAAGGAAATTAGGGATTGTCCACACGTTCTCACTCGCACCAAACTGAAAGATATCAAGATATGGTAATGAATGGTTTGAGGTTTTATTTGTTTGGATTAGTGATTGATTACGTGTCCCTTGAGTGGGGTTTGTTTCTTGTCTTCTTGAGGTTGTGTATTGCTTCCTTCGTAATTCCTCAGGCCAATGACCCAGCTGCTGAATGGGCTGAAAAAAGGACTGGGGATGAGGACTGGTTCTCTCCAGCACTTCCGCCTCACATGCTGTCTCCTCATTCTCAGCTGGGTGGCGTTTCCATCCTAGAGTTAATCAAACAGTGTAATTGGTTTAAATGGTTTAGTACAATTGCTTTGAATATGCTTTATGATTACCCTTGTGTTTGTTGTGGTGATGATGTATGCATGTATGGCCTCTTTCCCTTCTATTCTAGTCAGTAGGGATGAGTGTCGACAGAGTGGAAGCATAACAATGATTAACTTAACTTTAATTGATAATTAAAGTGAAGACGGTGGACCGTGTTTACTTCCTTCTGACTTTGGCGCCAACCAATTGGAATTGGTCACCACAATCCACAGATTCAATCAAGAGAAATTAAGACAAGAATAAACCAAGTCTAATAAATTCAAGTCTCGTTTGTTGCAGCCACATTCACATTTCATTACAAAATTAAAAATATTTATAAACTTTTAGGGTCTTCCCTTCAAAGGGGTTTGTGATTATAGGGCAACTGCATTATAGGAAATGTAAATCTTCTCAATTTAAAAAATCAACAGCAATGTTTGGTTTCAACACTAGTTTCATTACAAATTAAATCCATTTCCTTACGGTTTGGAGGCGAAAAAACTCTCTGTTAACAAAATTCTGGAGCATAAAATGTGCATGCACATTCTGTCACCCGTCACTGGATTAGTGAAACCTTAATCCAAAAAGTCAAGTGGAGAAAACTCACTTTCACTTTATTCTCTTTCTACCGGTTGATCTCACTCTCCATCTCATAATTAAAAACCACCGAATTTCCTACTCAATTGTTAATTACTTAAGTCAAGTGATGGGGGGAGAGTTCCTGTACCCAGAGGAAGCACTCAAGAATGTCCATGTAAATGACTGGCCACATGCAACCTTCGACCCACCAATCAACATTGCTGACCCTGGGGAAGGACTCATCCTCCGTCCACTCAAAAGAACAGACTTCCACAACGGTAATTCATGTCAGACTCCTAACCAACATTCAATTAGATTCATACCCTATTTTATACCCACAGGATTCCCAAGTATTCTCGCTCAAATGACATCTCTAGGAAATGTGTCCGAGGAACAATTCCAGCGTAAGATTAACAAATAAACACATTTCCCCTATCATGACATTGACCTCGTGAATTCCATGCAGGTGTGTTTGATAGCATGCAGAAGGGAGGTGACTACTATGTCACTGTCATTGAGGATCCAAAGACTGGCAAGGTTATCGGAGCAGCTACTCTCCATGTAGAAAGAAAGTTCATCCGTAACTGTGCATTGGTAAAATTCCATCAAATAAGAGTGACATTTGATACCCTTACTAAAGTTTTCTTTCCTGTCAGCGAGGGAGGATTGAAGACGTGGTTGTGAGTGAAGACTATCGTGGGAAGCAACTCGGGAAATTGTAAGAATCGATTGAAGTTAAAAAGTTAGATGTACATTGAATAACTGCTGTTCGGTTTGTTTTAGATTGATTGTGGTGCTGTCTCTGCTTGGGAAAAATCTCGGTTGTTACAAGCTAAGTTTGGACTGTCGCGATGGTATGGTTGGATTCTACAATGGCCTTGGCTACCATAAGGAAGAAGGAAGATCCAATTTCTTGGTGATTCGATACTAAGCAGGAAGCAGGCATTCCTAAATACCAATTCATCCGTAATAAAAGGATATAAATGAAGAATAGCTTAATGGTAGCTTCATCAAGGGATTTTGTTGGTTTCTGGATTCTCAGTGTGTAAAGGGAATCCGTCTAATAGTCATTCCCATTCATTCCACATTTCACACACTTGACAAATACTTTAATCTATTCTGCTTGTTCGTTTGTTACTGATTAATTACAGTTAGTGGGTAATTGAATGGCAATGCAGAGTGTTAGTGGGTTGATTGTTGATGGTCCAGTGCCAGCTGAGAAGGAGAGTCGAGGGGTCAAGTTGTCAGATGAGGTCGTCAGGAACTTCAGAGTGGCCAAACTATTCAGGGAAAACACTGACAGGGTCAACCACATGGACTTTAGTATCAACGGGGATATGCTCATCTCATCAGCTGAAGACGACCAAATTGTCATCTACGACTGCGAAAAGGGAACGTAAGATAATAACACAAACAGCTTAGCTCTTCTTTTATAATCAATGGTAATTTCATATATTTATTCTATTCACAGGGTCAAGCGGACGTTAAACAGTAAAAAGTATGGAGTTGACCTCATCCACTTCACACATGCAAAGAATGCTGCAATACACAGCTCCACAAAAATTGATGGTACAATGAAACACTATATAAAGTTGACATTGAACTTTATGTTTTCTGTGCAGATACGATTCGATACTTGTCCCTGCATGACAACAAATACCTCCGCTACTTCCCAGGACACACCAAAAAGTATGTTCTAAAAGAATGAGACACATTCTTATGGTATTACTAATGAAATACTTTTTTGTTTGTGTGTAGGGTGACTACCATGTGCATGTCTCCTACTGATGACAGTTTCATCTCTGGCTCATTGGACAAGTCACTTCGTCTCTGGGACCTTCGATCTCCCAACTGCCAGGGATTGATGCACTTGAACGGTCGTCCAGTGGCTGCCTTTGACCCAGAAGGACTCATTTTCTCAGTGGGAACAAACAACGACTCCATCAAGCTATACGATCTCCGTTCTTTTGACAAGGTGCGCAACACAGTGGAATATATTAATTTCATTTCTTTATGTTGAGATTGTTTTGTTTCCTTGTAATAGGGTCCGTTTACAAACTTCCGAGTGTCCAATGAGAGGGGTGATGGTGAATGGACTCATCTTAAATTCAGTCCAGATGGGAAAACAGTGATGATCTGTTCATATGGAGCTACCATCAGAATACTAGACTCCTTCCATGGAACTCCACTACAAACATTTACCATCAGTGTAAGTACACAAATCAATTACTTTTTATTAACCACAGGAACTAATAATAAAAGGATTGATTGCAGGGTCACTCCAATTCCAAGAACGTTCAGTTGGAAGCCTCTTACTCTCCTGACTCCCAGTACGTGTTCTCTGGCTCTGAGGATGGATACATCCATGTCTGGAGTGTTGAAAATGGATACAAAGTAAGTCACTTTACAAAATAAGTTGACTAATTGACTAATTCATGTGCATTGATTAGGTGTGTGTGTTGAATGCTGATCATCCTGCACCAGTCCAGTGTTTGAAGTTCAACCCAAAGTACATGATGCTGGCAACCTCATGCACAAACATGGTAACTCAATAATTAAACAACCACAGAGAAATCAGTAATTACTCCTTATGGTTTACAGGCATTCTGGCTACCGGAAGAAGACTCCTCATTATAAAAACCAATTCAGTTTCTCTCTCTTTCAATTTCCAATCCCAGCTTCGATTAATTTTTAATTTTTTATAAGTAAAGCAAAGGTACTTTCTACAGTTCCTCAAGTGCAGAAGGACACTTGAATAAATTAAATTAAATTAAAGGAATGGATTGTAATTGACTGTTTTAATTAATGATTGAAGTTAAAAAGAAATGATGAACCACTCCACAATTCAATCCACAACAAGTTTAAAGTCAAAGTGCTCCTTTCTTTGTACCTAACTTCATTGGTCCCTTGGCTGTTGTTGTTTTCTTTCCTTGCTGTAACTCTGCCTGTCTCTGGAGTTTCCTCTCCTCCCTTCTCTTCTTCAACTCGTCCTTGGGAAGACCTCCACTCAGAACATCAGGAGGAAGAGGTCTTGAACCAATTGACTTTTCATCCATTGCCCAATTGGGCACTGGGGAAGGACTCTTTGGAGGGACTGACTCATCTTCACTCCAACCATTCCTCTCCTCCTGATCACAAACATCAATCATCATCAGAACATGAATTCCATTTAGTCTTATTAGTCTTCTTAATTTTACTTACCACTTCATTTACTGTCCAATCTTCCCATCCTTGTTCTTTTCCTCCCTTCTTCTCCTCCTTGTCTCCGTTCCCCTCCATCTGTCCCCACTCCTCTGCCTCCCAATCCTCTTCATAGTCTGTGGCCGACTCCTCCGCGGTTGGTTGGAGGGGAAGGTCGGAGGGTGTTGAAGGGATAGAGGAAGTGGTGGTTGTTGAGGTGGATGAAGAAGAATGTCCAAGTGGGTATCTCACTCCCTTCACTCTCCCTCCACTCCCAGTCACCAAGGAACCACTTCTGTTGAACTTGGAAGAGAGAGCAGACACTGCCCAACCAGCCCAGGATGAAGCAGACTCAACAACACTCGGAACCACAGTCTCCACTTCAGCCTCTACAAAGAAACATGAATAAAATGGTAATCATCGTCAATGGAATAAAAGTTTAGTTGTTTCCAATTTACCAAACTTTTCCTTGAGTGTTGGATCTTCAGATACTTTTTCTAGTTTCCCAATGAACCCTTTGATTGTTCTGAATGCTGTTTCCCTCACTCCCTTGTCTGTATCAGTGGTCAATGGGGAGACTGCAGGGAGGATGCGGGAGGAGACTTCGGTCAGAGTATAAAACTGTTGTGTGGCAGCAAGGCCAAGAAGCCCTGCAGTCCTTGCTTGGGGAAATGGGTCCTGGAAAACCCTTGTGAAGGCAGGCAGCAACACTTTTCTTCTCGTGTCTGGACTCAAGTAGGAAGCAATTTTACCCAAGCAAATGGTCGTATTGGTACGAATACCACCCTAAGAAAAACACAAATTAAAAACTAGAAGCTAATAATTTAAAAGTAAAATGAACCTGTTCATCTTTAATTTGGAGTTTGGCGAGGTGCTTGAGGAGTTCTACATTGATGTTGTTTGAATTTAGTTTAGGTGCAAGATGAAGAACTCCTTTGAGGGTCGCTTCCCTCACTGTGGGGTTCGTGTCGGAGAAGCCAGTGACGACATGGGGGAAGATCTTGTCATTGACCGTGGGAGGAAGGAGGTGTTCCCCAATTGAATCCAACTGCTGCAACAAACGGACTCTCGTCCCTCTCTCACTCGATCCAAACAACTTCACGAGGCAGGGGACAATCTTCAACTGGTATTCTTCTTCTTCAAGCAGTTTCCCAAGCTATTTAGAAATCAAAGAGTGGTCACTTATCATCCAATCAGTTGTGATGTTTCTTACCTTGAGGAGTGGAGTAAGCACGGCAGAGCCTGCATTCCCAAATTCAAAGTCATTCAGAAGTGCAGGGAGGATCTTGTGCTTGCAAAGCTGCGGAGGAAACTTGTCCAGAACAGGGGCGAGGCCAGAGAAGAATTTGTTCTTTTCAGTCTGCTCTTTTATCGTGATTTCCTCCAGGAATAAAAGTGAGTCCACAAGGTCGTTCTTGAAGAAACCGCCTGGCCTCCTACCTCTTGCGATGAGGTCAGCTGGGTTAGGGCGACTGGAAGGATTTGGGGAAGTTGCTTCTACGAACAAGGGCACGAGAGACTTTGGGATCTTCCCTGGAGAAGAGAGTGAGGCAGTAGAGGTCAAGGGTCCATTGAATACTTCCCAAACGAGGACTCCAAGGCCCCACACGTCACTCGACCACTTGCTCCCTCCACCGCTGCCTTTCTTGTGTTCAGGAGGATCAAGGGAGGATAGGGAAGAGGGTACTTTGGGAGGAGGAGTTCCGCCATCTGTGCCACTCACAATCTCCAGTCCACCCAACTTCCACTCTCCAGCTTCATTCACAAAGACAGATCCCAGTTGGAGGTTGTTGTGCTTGAGACTGCAATCATTCACGAAGAAACTAATTCCACGCTGAATAAAAAAAGAACACCAATTACCAATGCAATTTGCAGACTTTGCCTGTTTTTCTACCGTGATTTGGAATAGTCCCCATGAGAGTGAGAGATCTCCATGGAGAGAGTCTTTTCCTTCTAGGTGGAATTCCAGAGGGATGACAAACTCAGTTGCCAAGTAAATACATTTCTCAGACTGTGAAGGAATGATAGGGATTTAGATTAACATTGATTAGAATTGGTTAATTGTTAACCTCTAGACTGTCCATGAATGTGAGTATGTTTGGATGCCTAAGTGTCTTGAGTCTCTTGATTCCTGCTCTTGCCCAGTCGACGGTGGATGACTTTCCATCCATGAGGAACAGAGTCGCTTCTTCATTGCTCCCCTGCAAATATCAAAGGTCAAAGAGTGTACAATATTCCACCTGTCCATTCCATATGTTCCCATTGTGACTTGAATATATGGTATTACCTTTTTCTTTGCCCTGTGACACTTCCAAGGTGTTCTTTCTGAATTTGTGGGAATTGGGTCTCCAATGTCATATGGGAAGTCCTTGACAGGGTCACGAGAGAAGAATGACCACATGGTGAGGGTTGAGTGTGTTGTGGATTGTAATGAAGAGTTGATGGTAATTAGTGAAAGTGTGTTTAATTTAATTGATGAGAAGAATGAATAATAAAATGTTGTGTTGATGTGTTCCTATTTCAAATGAATTCCCCAATTACTTTTGCTAAAAGAGAAACACTAATTCACAGACCACAATTCATTCACTTTCCCCACCTTAATTTCATCTTAATAATTAGCCATTAATTCATTTATGTTTTCAGACGATTCTGGGTCAAGCACCTAGCCCACAATTATTACTATGAATATGCAATTGAAGAACAGTTCCAAAGCATTTTAAAGAGTGACACTTGCAAAGGGAAACTTAATTCATACATATTAACAAGATGCACATCTGCCAAATGAAGTCAGCTAAAAATTAATTAATCCAGTCCAGCTTTACTGTTCAACTTTCCATATTTATATAGATCAATCTGGCTGGTTTCTGGTACGATGCACACCTAGAATCTTTGTCTAAAAACACTTCCGGCATAGTAATGTCATTCATTTATCCTTTTGTGCTTGGATTGGACTGATTCGGAAGCCATACTGCGATTGACACGAGGTAATTGGGCGTACATACACAAATCAAGCTACACTAAATACCATTCCATGAAAATAAGATTTGTTTTATTCATTTAATTAATTTTATTAAATTTGTTGAACGTTTTTCATGTATGAAGGTGACCATTTGCTTCGATAAATTTTGAATTTGGGTACGTATTGTGCGAAGGGAACTAAAAGAATGCAGCTAATTTGTAACCAGCGATATTTTTTTGCGCCCAGTGCGCGGAATCGGTGAATCTCCAGATCCGTGGATTAGCGATACATTTTTACAAATTTTTAGGTTTAACTAATTTACGGATCCCATGAATTGAAATTGCGCTCAATTCGCGGAATCGGAGGATCTGCTGTCCGTGAATTAGCGAGACCTTTTCCAAAATTTTAAAGTTTAACTAATTCGTGGACTGCAGATCCGCCGATTCCGCGCATTGGGCGCAAAAAAACATGTTTTTACTTCACGGACATCATCCAAATCCGTGTATTAGTGAATCCATTGTTTAAATTCCAAAAGTGTCACATTTTACATTTCTCTTTTTACGAAGGGTACCGGGTATTACAGAATGACTTCCAAGGCCCCACTACTCCTTCGTCTGGTGAGTCAGAGTGTGGCCATTATGGACGGGGCAGGGGCCATCGTCAGGAAAGTACTTGCAGGAGGCAATCTGGCAATCATTGACAAAGTAAGCAAGCATACTCAAAACATGCAAATGTACATGGGTGTTGTGCTAATGCTTTTGTCCTTTACAGGGTGTCAATGACCTTCAGACCATAGCTGACCGTGCTGCTCAAGTATTTATTCTGGGCCAACTCAAGAAGGACTTTCCCCTCGTGTCACTCATTGGGGAGGAAGGAGAGGACTCTGGAAGTGACGAAGGGCTCAACAGTCTCCTCCCAAGTGACCACACATGCATTGGTCAGCAAGACATACTGGACAAGCAACTACCGGAAGCCTTACAATTCATAGCAGAGGAAGAGGTTATTAATATGTCACTTGTTTCCACTTTTGTTAGCATTAACTTGCCATTTCATCTAAATTTAGATTGTGATTTGGGTGGATCCACTGGATGGAACTGCAGAGTTCACTCAAGGTAGTAACAAACTACAGAAGAATAGCAATGGACCAACACTTGACGCTTGTTAACCTTTCTTGCAGGTTTGGTTGAGCATGTGACTGTGTTGTTGGGAATTGCTGTGAATGGACACCCCGTGGGGGGACTAATTCATCAACCCTTCTTTGGAGAGACTGGCAGAACAATATGGGGCATTCCAGGTAACTAATTACTATTACTAGGTACTAATTAATTATTAATATCCAAATGGAATTGAATTGATTGTTGTGTGGAGGTGTTGGTGTTGGAGGGATTGAGCCAAAGTCCCCATGCCCTGACCAGCGGATCCTCACAACCACTCGGTCCCATTCTAGCCCTGCAGTTGAGGCAGCTCTTGCCCTGTTGCAACCAACGGAGATTGTGCGAGTGGGAGGTTCTGGACACAAGGTGCTTCTTCTGCTGGAAGGTCGTGCGCATGCGTATGTGTATGCTTCCCAAGGGTGCAAGAAGTGGGACACTTGTGGACCAGAAGCAGTGCTGGCTGCAGCAGGAGGTACTCTGACCAACATGGATGGAATCCACTACTCGTACAACAAAGAAGCAAGTTACAAAACATTCATCCAATCATCATCTCTCTTTACTAAAGATGCTTTTAAATGTCCGCAGGTGGAGTTTAACAACGCAAGTGGAGTTTTGGCCACTGCTCCAGGTGAAGATCATTCCTTCTATGTCAACACATTGTCACACAAGTCTTCTTGAGTCCAAGTAAACAATTAAGATTGTGATATAAAAGCATGGGTGTTCTTCTCAGATGAGAGCATGTGGTTGGCTCGTTCTGTCCCAACCAGGGAAGACAGGCGTGTCACGTCGTATTTCGAGTAGACCACATTTACTGTCCAGTTCTTCCTATCACGAACTCGGCGGTTCATACTCGATTCCTGAAAATCAAGTTATAAAATGAAGTTGTGTAATAAGTCAGAAACTGGAATTTGGCTATACCTGAATGTAGTTGCATATTTCTGTGTAGAAATGGGGGTATTGTGGAAGTTGGTAGAAGATCAAATGCCCAATTCCCTTTAGACGAAACCTCTTGAAGAAGTGAGCTCTTTCCGTGTAGAGAAGAAACTTCCTCTTCCCATGGTAAAAGTAATCACGAGCACGAGCCACTTTGGCATCCTGTGCAGTTACAGAAATCAGTCATCAAATTCATGATATTTATAAATAAAATGAAATATTATTATCATTTATCCTACCTTTGTGTATTCGCATATTTGGACAAAGCTCTCCTCCTCCTTCCTCAAGTGGTTTCTCAAACGTACAAAGTCAAAGTAGGAAGAGACAAAAATTAGAGTGTGGCTCATCAGTTTCCCTTTGAATTGAGGAAGAACTCGCTTCACAAAATGCTCAAATCGGAGCTCACTCGCTTCCCCCAAGGACTCACACTGGAACTGCTGGAAGACCTACGAGAAACAAAAGAATTTAACAACAGTGTAAATGGTGATATGGAGTGTTTACCTGTGTTAGCGTGTGTGAGACTGTGGAAATGTGGCTGGAGAGAACTGGATTGAGCACTGCCACTCTCCCTGCAAAGTTCTTGGAGTGCCTGGAGAAAAGGGCGAGGTGCTCAGGACAGAGGAGTGAACTGAACAGGAGGAGTTGGGAGTGGAATTTTGTTTGGTTCTCAAGGGCCCAAGTCCTTATTCTCCCAATATCAGCCCCGTGCGTAGTCAACGGCTGGAGATGAAGGTGTTGGAGAAGGTGAAGGAGGTGTTCCCAGTTTTGCATTAGAAAAACATCAGCCTGGTCCATCACAACGATCTCCACAGACGACAAAAAGTCAAAGTCACGCTCTCTGCAAGAATATACGAATCAAGTCATTGTCTTACTTTAGAAATTGAATTACAATTAATTTACTTTTCTCCTTCTGCTCCGACGATCATTCTAAGTCCAACTGGGGACGCCACGATAATGTCAGATGCGTAGAACCCAGAATACAACTAAAACAAACTAATTAAAACTCCACGATTTGTTACTTTCCCCTATGACATTACCTTGATTGTTTTCTTTGTCAGTGACATTCCAATTTTAAAGTTATCATCCACATTTCCAGAGAAGAGATTCCTGTAGTCTTCTGGCTTGGGAACTGTCTTTGGGAAGAAGAGTGACTCTCCACTGTACTCATCCACAAACCTTTTCTTGTTCTCAACTGAACCCTTCTCATCCACAAGGAGAACGGAAATCAAAGTCTTTACTATCCTGCAATCAATCAATCACAATCACAACCAGAAGACTGACACAATTGGAAAGTATTATTTACCGAAGTGCCGTTTCTTTGAAGGGAGTGAGGATGAGTACTTTTGGTCTTGTGAACCCTTGGTCTCTGTATTCTTCAGGCACTTCCACTTTATCCTTCATTTTGGCATTGTGATGCAGGATCTTTGTCCTGGTTTTTAGTACATGGTTAGCCACATGGATGCAGTAAGCCTACAACAGTGTCAGTGATTAACTTAGGTAACTATTATTTAAATGTACTATACTTACCAATCTGACTTCATTCTCATTTTCTGGAGTTCTTTCTGGGAAGTAGATGTCACGGTAGTCAGATGCAAGAAGGAGGAGCTCATTCTGGAGTGCACTCAGCACCGCACCTTCACTCACGCAAATCTGGAAAAACACAAATCTCGATTCATTATAATAAAACGATAATGATCATGATGCGTGTACCTTATTTGCCACTGGAATGGTAGCATGTAGTTGTGTTTTGATATGGAGTGCAGAGAGACTGGGTGTTGGTGGTACTTCCGGCGGAGCAGAAGGTGGTTGACTGATTGCTTGTGGGGAAGTGGATGAGAGGAGAGACAGTGTCTGAGAAGTGTCTTCCTTGACCCTTTCCATTCCACTACATGTTAATTTCCCGAGGGTTGGCCAGTTCAAGGTCACCTTGTTTCTGAATGGCTGATTTCCTTGTAGAACAGAGAGCAGTCCCTCTGAAAGTCCTCTTCCGAAATGAGCAGTGAATGGATCCAGAATGGAATATCCCTGGGGAAGCATTAAGAGATTTGATTAAAATTACATGAATCGGTGGTTGTTGTGTTTTTACTTCTTCTTGTTCTGGATCAAGTTCAGCCTCTTGGATTACAGTATCGTCAGCTACTGCCTGTATTTCAGTGACATCTTCCTCATGTGGTTCCTCCTCTGCTGTTCGTTCATCTTCTAATTCCTCCTTTCCTGGTTCTTCTTCTTCGTCTGATTCTTCTTCTGACTCTGTGAGTATTTGACTCTGCGGTTGTGTTTTATTCCCTTGAAATATACCCAGCAGTTCCTTGTAAGGGGTACATTCTTCTTCACTTCCTGACGAGGATTCTTCACTCTCTTCCGCTTCCTTCCGTCGTTCATTTTTCTCTTGTAGTCGAGGCTTCTTGGGATTGAATTCCTTCATAGCCAGTGAAGGATGTGCTTCTCCGAATTCTTTAAAGTGACCACTTTCCTTGCGGGATAGACCACCTCGTCCGCCTCCTCTTCCCCTACCCCTACCTCGTCCCCTCCCATGACCTCCTTGACCTCTCCCACGACCCATAGATTACTAAAACCCAAAGTAATTAATTAATTAAAGTAAGGGATGCTTAATTTCAGGCTTGATTTCCTTGCGGTGAATCATAAACATTTCCCCATGCGGTTCTTCCCGCGTCTCCCACATGAGTGGGGCACAGTGAGAAAAATAAGTTTGTTAATTAATTGAATTTCCACATTGCGTTAATTATTGTGTTTGGAATGCTTAGAATACTGAATAAATCAAAATTAAAACTGACAACTTGACAAACAATCTTTGAAATTCCAAAATGTTGAATGATGAAGAATGTTCAGAATATGATCGGCGGAATAGGAAGGCTACTTGAGTGGCAGTCTAGGACTATGATTTAAATACACATAAAATTGATTAATTAATTAAATTATAAAAATGAGTGCATGTCATGTAATTCATAATAATAAAAACAGAATTGATTATATTTAACGAACGAAGATTATATTTAAACGGAACGTCTCATAAAAGGAAAGTATTATAAATATTTTTGGTTGCATAAGTACAAGGACTACAATACACGGCAAATAGGTATTTTATTACTTACTGCGACTTACTGCGATGAGTTGGTTGCATTGACTGAATTTCTTTACATTGTTACACTGCACAATTAAAAATGCAAAAATAAAATTAAACTGGTTGTTATGAAGAATAAAGTATGGGAAAGAGTGACCGTGTAGAATGGTGTTTGTTTCTTGTATTGTAGAGTTCAAAGGTCATGACCGAGTATGTTTATTATGTTTATTATGTTTAGTATGTTTAGTTGTATTGTTCTGTGTGTATTGGACTGTAATTGAGTGTGTTTGTGGGCGCATGATCCTTTACTTGTGCTCATTCATTCACTTTCATCCACTCAATTTACAATCCAATTTGCATCTTCAATTCTAATCAGTTACAGTAAAGTAAACTCTAATCACTACACAATCAACTGGTCAACAAACAGAACCACCACATCACCATCTACCACAAACTCACCAATCACCTTCATCAGAGTCACTGGTGATGTCGTGTTGTTTAGTGGTGAGTATGGGTTGACCCCTGACCCATGGCATCCTGCTCAGGGGGTGGGGAAGCAGGCCTTGGCACAGGCACAAGGGAAGAACTCAAGAGTCAATTCTCAACACGAGAAGGGGTCTACCGTCTCCTCGCATCCCTCGAACTGAGTAGGTCATCAAGGCCAACTCCGCTACCTTACGGAACACTCTCATCTGCACCACCCACACCAGGACCAAATCCACCGCTAAGGCTATCATTTGTCGATCTAAGGACAACAGAAGCAGATTCCCCAAGGGACACGGAGGAGGAAATCCAGTTTGGACCTGAGAGTCCAGTAGGCACTGACTCTGAACCAATCGACAAAAGCACCACTCGCTTCTGCTTCAATCTAGGAAAGGAACTCTTCGTCTATCCATTCACAGGGAGCAGAAAGGTAACAATGCTCACCATGTCAATAATTGTCATCATAATCATGTCGATGGTTTGTTGCTGGATAGATTTCTGACTTGATGAAGCCGCTGGACAAGAGAGTGTACAAAGGGACCTTTCCCACTTGCCATGATTTCAATCCTGTCTCTGCCAGTCAAGACTCCTTGTCTCTCCTGATCGGGTTCTCTGGGGGTCAAATACAACTGGTGGAACCAATCTCAAAGGAAATCAACAAGCTATACAATGAGGATGTAAATATAATAATATCAAAGATAATACATGGAGTGATATTCATTTTTAGTTGTTTTTGTTTGTATGTGCAGAGGATGATAGAGAAGACACGCGTGACCTGCATCCGGTGGCTGCCTCAGTCTCGGACTCACTTCCTGGTGTCCCACGTCAGTGGGAGTTTGTATTTGTACAATATTGAGCTCCCCTCTGGGGCCACCATCCCTCACTGGGTCACTCTCAAGCAGAGCCCGGGTGTGGTTGTGGCCAATGTCAAGTCCAAGTCACCCCGCAACCCCATCACCCGGTGGACACTCGGGGAGGGTGCTATCAATGAATTTGCCTTTTCACCCTGTGGACTCTTCCTCGCAGTCGTCTCGCAGGATGGATTCCTAAGGATATTCAGGTAAATAACAACAGGAGAACCTTAAACTCATTTCAACTCAATTTGGATAATAATTTCCAGATACGACAAGCATGAGTTGGTTGGTATGACTCGTTCTTACTTTGGTGGACTGATTTGCGTATGTTGGTCTCCTGACTCCAAGTATGTTTGTGTCGGTGGAGAGGATGACTTACTCACCATTTGGAGCTTCAATGAAAAAAGGGTCGTGGCAAGGGGACAGGGGCACAGGTCTCAGAATTATGATAAATATTTTTATAAATGGAAATTGGACGTTGTTTATTTGTAGATCGTGGGTATCTGTGGTTGCCTTTGACCCTTACACGACTACAACTGGTGAGGATGATGAGTGTGTGAACCACCACCCAACGATAGACTCTAGTTCAACACTTCTTCAGCCAGACGAGTCCCCCCAGTGCCCTTCTTGTGCTTCTCCTGGACTAAAAGTGCCCCCTGGAGGGAGTAGCCGGAGAAGTCGTGTGAGTGAGAGTGGAGTGCCCCTTCGTCTGAGTGTGGCTGAGCCTGTCAGACTCCCTGCCTCCTACCGCCTTGGCTCCGTGAGTCAAGACACGCAACTCTGTCTCTGGGATTTGACTGAGGACATTCTGAAGCAACCCTTTGGGAAGTCCAGCGGAAGAGTCCCAGACTCAAGTCCTCCCAAACCCACGACCACCACGACGCTCAACGGGAACAAAAGTCCTGCTGGAAGTAGAACAGATGAAGCACTTCCTGAGAATAATGGAACTCCTTCCGGATCTTCCGGAATTCCATTTTCACTCCGTTTCTCTTTCGGTGGGGAAAAGAGCAGCAAGGAGCACCGAAGGAATCTGAGCCTTGGCGGAGGAAAGGGAGGAGGGAAAGGGAGTCTGCCACGAACAGAGTCGAGTCTGCCCGAGGGAGTGATAGGGACAGAAGTGTGTCCGAGGCTGGACGAATGTCCCCTTCTTGAGCCCCTTGTTTGCAAGAAGATTTCGCACGAGAGACTCACTGCCCTCGTCTTCCGCCAGGAGGGTATCGTCACTGCCTGTCAAGATGGAGTTGTGTGTACCTGGGCGAGACCAGGTGATGACTTCCGGATAGGCAACTACTTTAAAAAGGATTCGCCACTAAACTATGCAAGGCTCTACGGAAAAGAAGAGGAACAGCTCTAGCACTCCAGTCCACTGCCCACTGACTGCCTCGAGTAGAACTTTAATTTATTCATTACGGAGGCTAGTCCAGGCAAGCCCACATATGTCCAAGTTGCCCATCTAAGGAACACGACAGACAAAAATAAAAGAATTTGAAAGTGCCGGCGGTTGCCTTTGGAGCTTCCTTCCTCTCAGATTTTTCATTTCCTCTCCCTCTACTCCTCCCACCAGACCCCTCAATTCACGTGGGGCCGTACAGAAATGATTCCATGTGATGGGGGTGGGAACACTGAACGACGAAACCCCCAAAAGTGAAGAGAATCAGTCAAAGTGAATCATCAGTCAAGTTTATTCCGATTGTCAAACTCTTTGTAACTCCACCTAACCACGTGCAATCTAATTTTATAATATTTCGTCAGTTCATCAGTTGGAAAACTAACTTAAACGCAATGCAATTAATATCACTAAAAAATCCTTGAACAAAACGTTATTTTGCAAAAACATCAACATCCGGTATATATTTAAAAAAAAGCCTATAGCTTCGGATCGGATGGAGATACAGAGAAGAACAGGATATCGATAGTCGTATCCTCTGCAAGATTCTTAGAGATTTAATTTTTCCTGGGAAATAAATTTGACTGGGTTTTCTAATTTAGGTAAAATCTCCCTAAAAATCCAATATTCTTTTTGTATGATCATGAGATGAAAGTTGACGGGAAGGTTGTGTTTGAATATGTGTTTGACCCCTTTGTGATTGTGTTGATAAGGGAGGGGAGAAGGTGGTGGTGGGGCGAGTCTGCGCAGGGAGTAGAAGTTGGATTGTAGAAATCACCAAAAGCAAAAGCTACATTTCCCACTTGACTCTCCAAGGGCCCACTTCCACAATCCACCACTCATGACTCTCAAGGGACACTAAGGACACCCTCCAACATACTCTTCTACTCATCAACAATCACTCACTACACAGGTAAGGAATTTAATTAATCAACTACCATCCATTTCATCATACAGTCACAATCTAATCCTCTTCCACAGGGCGATCGGTGAGTGTTTGTTGTGAGATGACTGACACGCGACGACGGGTCAAGTTATATGCCCTCAATGCAGAGAGACAGTGGGACGACAGGGGAACTGGACATGTCTCATCATCTTACGTTGACAGGCTCAAGGGCATCAGTCTACTCGTCAGAGCAGAGTCAGACGGATCACTACTTCTAGAATCCAAAATACAACCAGACACTGCTTATCAAAAACAACAGGCAAGTACAATCACAATAAATCATACTCAGTCACACCACTTTAATGTAAATTATGTTACAAAAAACCATGAGTGGCTTTACTAAAACCAATGGAGGCCCTTAACTATTTAATGAAAGGCCTCAGTAGGGACTCTACGCCTCATGGTTTCTTATAACTTGTTGGAATTTAACACAATAAGGTATACTGACGTTTACTTAATTGCAGGACACTCTCATCGTCTGGTCTGAAGGGGACAACTTTGACCTGGCCCTGAGCTTCCAGGAAAAGGCTGGTTGTGATGAAATATGGGAAAAGATATGCCAAGTACAAGGGAAGGACCCTTCAGTTGACATTACTCAGGTATACAATTTCAACCACACAACAACCACACTGTCACTGTGTCACTTGTGTATATTTCTAATTGCAGGACGTCGTAGAGGAGAGTGAAGACGAGAGATTCGAAGATGTGTCAGACCCAGCCCCTCCGATTGAGCTCCCCACACCTGACCTTGGGAAATTGGAAGAGATTCAGGAGTTGTTTGGCAGTTGCCTTGGAGTGCCCCTACGAAGGGAGAAACTGGCCCTGGCCCTGGAGACTTCAGATGGCTATATTAAGAAACTCTTAAGCCTCTTCCGAGAGGCAGAGGCTGCTGCCAATTCAGTCCAATTACACCACCTCTTCCACATCTTCAAAAGCATATTCCTACTAAACAAAAACGCAATATTTGAAATCCTGTTTGTAGGTAAGTATTGATAAACTGTATTAATTATACTTAAATTAACTCCTAACTTAACCCCCCTATCTTTTGTATGATTGCAGAAGATTGTATATTTGACGTTGTTGGCTGCCTTGAGCATGACCCTGCGGTGAAGGAGGAGAACCGGAAGAAGCACCGTGAATATCTCCGCTCTGTGGCCCACTACCAACAAGTTCTCAAAATCCCAAGTGATCTCCTCCTCAAAATCCACCAGACGTACAGAGTCCAGTACATCCACGACTCTGTCCTCCCTCCACCAAATGCATTTGAGGAAAACATGCTCTCAACACTCGCATCCTTCATCTTTTTCAACAAGGTCGAAATTGTCACACTCATCTCAGTAAGTTGTAAATCACACACTGCGCATGTCACAGACTTCATTCCATTTTTATGTCCATTTATAGGAGGATACTTCCCTTTTGTCTGAACTATTTTCTGAGCTAAAGAACCCTTTGATTCCGGAAGGGAGGAGGAGAGCCTTGGTTTTGTTTCTCAAGGAACTCTGTGCCTTTGCTCAGAATCTCCAGCCACAGTCAAGGGAGCTCTTCTACAAGGTGAGTAACTTAAACTCCACTGCAACCAATCCCATCAATTCCTGTCGTTAACTTCCGATGATGTAAAACATAAAAGTGAAGGGCAGTGGAGGGACAAAGGAGGGAATTCCATCAACTCATTTTCCTTTCATTTCATAATTGGTTAATTTTAGTCAAGAGTTGATGGAATAGACTTCTGCGGAACTCCATGTTTGGACCCCCTGTGTGCACTAAGATTATGAGAGCTGAGGATCGTTAACCTTTTTTTCCTTCCGTAAATGAATTCTTTGAGTAGATGAGAGAGTAAATGCTTAGGTTTTCCAGACGCTGACGCAGCAAGGGATTCTCCCAGCCCTGGAACTCTCCCTCCCCATCTCAGACGCTGGAGCGAAAAGTGCAGCCATCGATGTGCTCACTGCAGTGGTCGAGTTCAGTCCCACAGTTGTAAGGGAGTACTGCATCAACCAATCAGTTGGCTCCTCGGAAGAGGTAAAATACAATACACCTTCTAAGATCAAATACAGAGTGAGTAAGTCACATTTGTTCTTCAGGATCCCCTTCTCCTGAACGTGATTATCCGTGAATTGATCAGTGACCAAGACCCTGGAATGGGTGGAGCTGTCCAGTTGAGCGGAGTCTTGCGTCTCCTCATTGACCCTGAAAACATGCTCGCTGCACTCAACAAGTCAGAAAAAACAGACTTCCTCAACCTATTTTACAAGCAGTCCATTCACATACTCATCGGTAACTACCAAGTGCTAAATTCTAAATTCTAAATTCAACTGTGACTTGATTGATGTATAATTGTTTACCTGTAGAACCCTTGCTGAGCTATACAGTTGGCGATGTGGTTGGTGAGCATGACGTAGCTGTGGCCCAACTCCTTTGGCTCCTATTGGAGCTCCTTAGTTTCTGCGTTGAGCACCACTCTTACCACATAAAGTCCTACATCATCAACAAGGATTTGGGCAGAAGAGTTCTTGTACTCATGAGTTCCCCCCACTCCTTCCTGGCTCTGGGGGCACTACGCCTGCTTAGGAAAATACTCGCCCTGAAGGATGACCTCTACAACAGATACATCATCAAGGGGAACCTCTTTGGACCAGTTGTGGAAGCACTCAGGGCAAACAACGCACGATACAATCTACTAGACTCGGCCATCATTGAACTATTCGAATTCCTCAAAGGGGTAAACTCCAATTAGAAGAACGTTGTGATTGGTCCTTAACTTTGGTTGTGCTCAGGATGAGACGAAGCTCCTTTTGAACCATGTTGTGGAGAACTACGGTGGGGTTTTGGATGAAGTTGACTACGTGCAGACATTCCGCTTCCTCAAGCTGAAATACGAACAAGGACAAGAGAGGTTCAAGGGGAGCATGGAGGCTGTGCCTGCACTGCTGAGGAATAACAGATTCAGAAGGGACCCACGACAACTGGACGAGGATGAGGAGATGTGGTTCAATGAAGAGGAGGAGATTGAAGAGGGTGAGAGGGAAGTCCTCCCTGGATCAAGGTCACCACCTCCTTTGAACAAGAAAGTAGAAGAAGAACTAGACTCCATTGGTAAGAATAAATGAATAAGAATTATAAAGACTCGATGAATGTGAATGAAAATGTTGCTGATAATGTTTGTGTTTTTAGGTAAATTGCTTGACAAGAGGTCTACAGAGTTATCTTCCCCTCGTCCCTCCCTACCTGCACATCGATCTCCTTCCTTGCATTCTGGGAGCAGCAGTGGAGCAGGGAGTCCAGAGAAAGTCCCCGTCCCTTCCAAGGTAAGCAGAAGACCCCTTAAGTGGGAATGTGTTGAGTTGTGCTGTGTCGCAGTTTCTCTTTTCTTTTCCTCTCTTTCTAATCCAAATATTCTCTCTTTTAGTCCATCTTTCAAGAGATCTTTGCCAACTACTGTGCTCAGGGACCTGTGACACAGGTGGGTACTCTACTCCAATCACCACATAAACAACACTCCAATTAACTTTCTGTTTTCCTTAGGTGGGTCTCGTTGACTACGAAGGAGACTCTGACGATGATGATGGGGATGGAGGGGAGTCTGATGAAGGGATAGGCTCAGACGAATGTCCAACTGCCAAAAGACAAAAGCTATCATAATGAATGTTGAAATGTATGTTTATTCCCCTTGCAATTGTTCATACCACACCCTCTCCTTTGTATTAGATTCCTCCATTCTTAATTAGAATTAGACCACTGTACAGATCAATTAAAGTACTCTTGCAGATTAATAATGTAAATGTAAATATACAAATCCAGATTAGTCTCCTCTTGGCGTCAGTTCTGCCTTGAGGCGAGAAGCAAGAGCTTGGCGAGCAGCAAGGGACTTACCAGTCACTGGCTGCTCCCATTTCGTCCTTTGAGAACCAATCGCAAGTGCGGCTGCGCGTGCTGATTGGGCTCGACCAACTCCTCCACCGCTTTCACGAACTTGCTTCTCACGCTCCTTTCGCTTCATTTCTACCAATTTATCCCTTTGGGATCGCATGTATTCTCTCCTCCTCTGAATGTCCTCTTCACTCCCACCTACGACAGGGTCAACACCCAGGTCAACCACCTGCACAAAGGGAAATATGAAGAGCTGCAGTTGGATATGGAACTGTCCTTTTACTTGTGGTTTTGTTTCTGTCACTGTCTCCACTTGTTCCAATGCCATTCTGGCAGAGTGAAGTCTCTTTCGCTGCTCTGGCAGTCCAAGGTCTTCCAGAGTCCCTGCAGGGTCCACATGAAGGGTCGGTTTGGTCTCTTCCGAAGGAAGGTTCACTCCAACGAATGGACAACTCAAGACTCTACAAATGGAAACATAATTCTATACTTCACTGCGCATGTCAATGTCAATTCACTTGCCTCTTTTCCTCTGCTCCTTCAATGCCTGATTCTGATTCCTTTTTCTCTAGTTTTTCTTCTAGTGTTGTGTACTTGAGTACAAGCTCCATGAACTCATCCTCTGACCCTTCAGTCCCCGTCCTAAGAGAAGGAGACAGTTCCCCATACTTGGACACAAGGAGCTCCAGAGACTGCAGTTGGAGGTCAATGTTCTTCCTTGTCATGAGACGACGGAAAGACTCAAAGTCCTCTGCAGCAGACAGTTGCTGAAGAGCAGCCTGTAACATCTGCGCATGAGCAGTGAGGAAGAGAGACCTTTTGCCAGTTACCTTTGTGAGTTGTGAGTCTTGTGTTGATGCTTCCTTGTGTCTAGCCTTGCAT